>JBBPBX010054488.1:12381-23450 GCA_038048925.1 Garcialebias charrua | reverse complement strand
CTCCCCAGGGCGCCAAATAGGCTAGGACCGCCTCTCCTTCCTGTCCTCTCAAACCCAGCCGGTCAAAGCAGATGGCCGCTCATCCTGAGCCTGGTTCTGCTGGAGGTTTCTTCCTGTAAAGGGAGTTTTTCCTTTCCACTGTCTCCTTTGTGCTTGCTCAGGATGAGAGACTACGACGAAGTGAAGATTCAACATGTCTGCTGGCTTCCTTAGAGAGCGTCACTAATTGGCTTTTGTACATATGTGAATGTTTCTGTTCAGTGCCCTGAGACATCTTGTGTTGTGACTTGGTGCTATGTAAATAAAATGAATTGAGGAGTGTGTGAGCAGAACCCCGGTGTATCGAGCTAACAAACGATGATGTTGAACATGTGGTAGGGCAGAGGCTTATGGCTGTGGGTCATCTACGCCTCCTCCATCACATAAAGCATCCATCTCAGAGGACACTGATGCTGAGAGCGGCAGACCACCTCCTGCCATGCAAGGCCACACTCATCACTTCTGCTAATCCTGCTTGCATGAACGACCAGCCGGGTCCAGTCCAACAAAGATCCACTGTTACACAGTGTTGATGTGGAGCCTGCGAGGCTAATGTTTTACCAACAATCATGACTATAGCATAGATGGATGATCCCCCGGTGTGATGAATTAAAAGAAAAAATCCTGAGAAATCAGAAAGATATAAAACTCGTCGTATACACAGACATTTTGCTTTTTATCCTTCTTATGTCTTCTTGCTCACTACAGTACATTTTTGTTCCCTGTCAAAATGGACCATGTGTGAGATGTGGTTGTAAATCCATAATAATCTATAAAGCATTATCTAATGCTATGATAGTTTCTATCTTCTTGTTTTGAACTGAACAGCTTTAGATCTACTCTGGTTTTATGGCTTTATACGATTCATCTGTTAGTAAAATAAAATAATGTACTGTAATCAATTTTACAAACCCAGCATGGTATTTACACAGATTACCATGTGTCTCAGACATGTGTCATGGATATTTGTTTTTAAATAATTTCAATAACAGAAGAAGATCAGTTTGTGATCTTGATCAAAACTGACCAGTTTATTAGTGAAAAACAAAACATGTCAAAAACTTTAGCTTAAAACTAAAATATATGATAAAATACCTAATGGACTAATTAAATACTTAATTCTGACCCACTGGACAGAGTTTCTCGGTGCAGCCAGGGGGTGGGTGGAGTCCGGTTCGGTGGCCTCAGTATTCCGTCTCTGCTCTTTGCAGATGATGTGGTCCTGCTGGCGTCATCGTGTTGTGATCTTCCGCTCACATTGGAGCAGTTTGCAGCTGAGTGTAAAGCCCCCAGTATACTCCTGCTTACATCCGTCCGCGGAGGTACGCGCGCACCCTCGCAGGGCATGGCAGCGCAAAGCAAAATTTTTACGACCGCGTACACATACGCGGTGTCGCAAAATTAACTGCCCGGCGACGGACTGTTTTGTATGCAACACCGATGTATTGACCAATCAACTACCCCATTTTGTCCCGAAGGTTACATTCCTTGTCTGTGGAGCTGCTCTGCAGCTGCTCAGGGTGGACGCTCGAGTATGAGGTCTGAAATCTCTGCCGACGTACGCGCGTACCTCCGCACAAACGGACATATGCAGGAGTATACTGGGGGCGTAAAACGGCTGGGATGAGAATCAGCACCTCCATATCTGAGGCCATGGTCCTCAGCCAGGAAAGGATGGATTGTTCTTTGCAGGTCGAGTGTGAGGTTCTGCTTCAAGTGGAGGAGTTCAAGTATCTCAGGGTTTTGTTCACAAGTGAGGGGAAAAATGAAGCGTGAGATTGACATGGATTGGTGCAGTGTCTGTAGTATTATGGACTCTTTGCTGGTCTGTTGTTGTGAAGAGGGAGCTGAGCTGTAATGCAAAGCTCTCTGTTTATTGGTCGGTCTACTTTCCTCCCCTCACCTATGGTCACGAGCTGTGCATAGTGACAAAGAATGAGATAATGGATACAGGCAGTTGAAATGAGTTTCCTCCACAGGGTAGCTGGACTCTCCCTTAGAGATAGGGTGAAAAGTTCAGGTATTCGGGAGAGACTCAGAGTAGAACCACTGCTCCTCCACATCCAGAGGAGACATTTGAGATGGTTCGAGCATCTGGTAAGGATGCTTCCTGGGTGCCTCCCTTAGGAGGTGCTCAGGGCATGTCCGACTGGGAGGAGACCCCGGTGAAGACGCAGGACAGAGATACTTTTTTTTTCTTTTTTTAAATGGCTTCCCTTCTCCCCTTACAGCCATCCTCTCCACACCATTATTATGAAATATTTATTCTAGTAATTATCTGGTTTATTTTTATTTATTTTATTAATAGGATAGAAAGAAACGAAAGACAGAAAGTAAGACTACAAATTATAAGAAATATCAGAATCAGAATCAGGTTTATTGGCCAAGTATGTTGACACACACAAGGAATTTGTTTCCGGCTGTTCGTGTCTCTCTAGAAAGTGTCTCTCTAAAAATGCTAAAAACTATACAGATACTTTACATAAAAAAACGTACAAATAATACACAAAATACAGAAGGATTCACATCACATGGGGGTTGTGAATGGGTTGGGGGTCACGCTGATGGATGTCTGATGATCAGCTGTTGATGATGGTGATGGCCTGGGGGAAGAAACTGTTCTTGTGTCTGACAGTCTTAGTGGACAGAGATCTGTAGCGTCTGCCAGACGGGAGAAGTTGGAACATGTTGTGACCCGGGTGTGTGGAGTCTGTGATGATTTTTCCAGCCCGTTTCCTGGTTCTTGCGTGGTACAAGTCCTGAATGGAGGGCAGTGAAGCCCCAATGACTTTCTCAGCTGTCCTCACTGTTCGCTGCAGCCTGTTCCTGTCCTGCCTTGTGGCTGCTCCAAACCAGACTGTGATGGATGTACACAGGATGGACTCAATGACTGCAGTGTAGAACTGGATCAGCAGCTCCTGAGGCAGGTCCAGCTTCCTCAACTGGCGTAGGAAGTACAGTCTCTGCTGGGCCTTTTTGAGGATGGAGGTGATGTGCTCCCACTTCAGGTCATGTGAGATGGTGGTTCCCAGGAACCTGAAGGACTCTACCGTAGACACGGGGCTGTTGAAGATTTTGATGGGCAGCAGTTCTGGGGGGTGTCTCCTGAAGTCCACTCTCATCTCTACTGTCTTCAGTGTGTTCAGCTCCAGTTTGTTCAGGCTGCACCAGGACAT
The DNA here is from genome assembly GCA_038048925.1 of Garcialebias charrua. Taxonomy (NCBI): domain Eukaryota; kingdom Metazoa; phylum Chordata; class Actinopteri; order Cyprinodontiformes; family Rivulidae; genus Garcialebias; species Garcialebias charrua. The sequence continues at coordinate 20,235 of JBBPBX010054488.1, read as the reverse complement.
CAGTCGTTCCACCTCCTGTCGGTACGCAGACTCGTTGTCATCACTGATAAGTCCAATGACTGTAGTGTCATCTGCGAACTTCAGGAGTTTAACAGACGGGTCATTAGAGGTGCAGTCATTGGTGTATAGAGAGAAGAGCAGTGGAGAGAGCACACAACCCTGAGGGGCACCAATGCTGATGGACTGTGAGGAGGACATGATTTTCCCCAACTGCACCTGCTGCGTCCTACCTGTTAGGAAGCTGGTGATCCACTGACACATGGCAGGAGAAACAGTGAGCTGGGAGAGTTTGGTGGAGAGATATACATGAAGATATACACAAAAAGAGCACAGGGCAAAACACCCAACCACTGTCTGTACATCTGCAAAGAACATGACAGAACACAGCAACCAAATACATATGTATAAAGAACTTAGAATAGTCATGGCTTTGCAGTAAATTTCTATAAAATATATACCCATACCTACACATACGTATATACATACATACGTACACATGCATATACATTCAAATACATATCTACATATCTACATACGATACCTACATATGCATCCCTGCATCTATTTGTGTGTGGTTGTGAGCATGCATAAGTGTATAAGGCTTCTCTAATAGAACATTTAACAGTGATTGTGAGGCAGCAAGACCCGACCCCCAAGACCTGAGGCAGACAAAGAGGGGACCATAGCCCAAGACCCCAAGAGGGAACCCGACCGCGTAGCCCCCAGGGCCACCCACACAGGACGAACCACTCACCCAACCCCCAGATCGGACCATAGGGGAGAACCGAAAGAGTCCCACCAGCGACCACACGCAGTAACCCCCCTGGGCCAATAGCGACAAACCCACATGCCCCCGCCGGAACCCGCTGCACCGAGGCAGATCCAGGCCTGGGCACAGAGGCCTGGGCCCCGAGAACGCACCCCGCCCCCCCAGGCCAAGGCCCAACAAGACCAGAGGACCCGAGCCCCACCAGGCAGCCACCAGGCCGAGCCGATACACGCCCAAGCGCCCAGCCCCAGACAATGAGGGCCCCAAGCGCGCCGGCAGGCAAAAGCCGGCAGGCAAAAGCACACCCCACTAGGGGGGCCACCTGGTAGGGGCGTGACACCAAGCACCCCCCAGCTGTATCAAAGAGGGGGCAGTCTAAATTCCAGCCTGACAAATACCCAGTCATACACAGACACAATCACACAATCCCACCCTCATCCTCACACTCACTCACTCAAAGACATACAATAACGACACATTCCATTCCTGTTCCCGATACACACTGTATACCCCCCATGTCCAAGACATGTACCTGCCCTCCAAGGGGGCATCCCACGCCCAAACCCAGGAGGTAGACCCATTCATTCTGGGGCGGAGAGGAGTCGACATCCAAGACCCGGCCCAAGTCACGCCCAGCCAACAAGGCAACCCTCGCCATGGAGAGGCCACACCCCCGACCACCCCCACACACCGCCAACAACCAAGCGCACACCCCCAGCCGACAGCCCGCTAGGCCCCGGCAGCCACCCCGGCCAGCGGACCAACCACGGCACCCAGGGGCCAAGCTCAGGGAGTCCAAACAGCCCCAGGCAGGGCGCAACGCCAGCCCCGCCCCAGCAACCCTCAAGGCCCCAAACACCCACATAGTCCAGGCCAACACCAGACGGCCTGTCCTTGCTTTGAACGGCTAGTCATGAAAAGCATCACATCTGTCCTCCCTGCCTCCCTGGATCCCTTCCAATTTGCATACCGACCTAATCGCTCAACCGACGATGCCATCTCCTCTGCCCTCCACACAGCTCTCACACATCTGGACACGAAGGACTCTTATGTTAGAATGCTGTTCATCGACTTCAGCTCGGCATTCAACACCATCATCCCCCAACAGCTCATCCTTAAACTGGACAGTCTGGGGCTGAACACCTCAATGTGTAACTGGCTGCTAGACTTCCTGACCGGGAGACCACAGACAGTACGGATCGGGAGTAACACATCTAGCACCATCACATAGGCTCTGTGCACCAGCGTCGTGAATCACTTCCGCATTGACCGGAAAGGTTTTTTCCAGCTTCCGGTCTAATCCCCGTTATGGCTTTTTCTCGGTGTTTACATGAGCTGCCAAGATGACTGTCAGCGTTGTTCCTCGTATCGTTGATGTCTGGTCCCCTGCTCCGACAAGCAAACTAACAAGGGATTTAAATTGCATATCTCAAGTTTCCTGCACAACTACGAGGGTAAGTAACGTTAGTTTGATCGCGTTGTGTTGTTGCTACCTGTTAGCGGCTAACGTTAGCCTATTAGCAACGCGATCTTTTTTGTATACAAACAGATTTTCCACACTTAAACAAAACGGCTCATATTTTGTGATCCTTCTACTAACATGCTGCTCTTCTCAGTTTCATGCAAAACTCAGGACACAGGTGAAGTCGTTGTCAGGGCTCTGTGTCAGGTCCATGAACAAAGCTTAAAAACCTCAGTTTAAGTGTAGGGTGAAGCTAGGATGGTTCAGATGACAGTTATAAGATTGTTGGTTCAGTAACCCCACGTTCCTATTATTAATGTGTAGTTAGCTAAGATGGTAATTAATTATTAAATAAAAATAGGATGGAATTGGCTACACTTTACAGTTATGTAAACAGGTCTTGTTTGTCTCCAGTGGGTTATGTGTTACTTTTAACCCAGTGTTAATTTGTTAATTCATGTACATTAGTTTTACTTTAATCTAAAGAATACACTCACAGCCCTTCTTCTGAAGGCTAGAAGTTACTCGGGGGGTGAACATTTGTGCTCAAAACAGTTTTCAGTTTATTAAAAAAAATACAAACCTTGTATATTTTCATTCCACTTTACAAATGTGAGCCACTTTGTGGATCTTTAACATAAAATTTCAAAGAAAGATATGTATGAGGGCAAAAAAGCTTCATATATTGACTTTTACCTCTGCTTGACTTTCTTCTCCAGGACTTTCAACCCTGCTGATTATACCTCAGAGGCTGGAACTGGGACCACGCACGCAGAGGTTTGTGACACCATGAACAGCAACAGATAGAACAGGTGAGCTCTGGAGAGGACACACTCCCTGATACTGGATGAAGTTGTGGGGGAACAGATTGCATGACACTGTGTGCACCCTCATGTTATGTTTAACTTGTCTTCTAGTTTCCTGGAGGAATACGTCGGAGGACTCGGGCAGCAGAGCAGAGGAGTGAGGATGTCAGTGTGAGTCAATCTAGTACAACACTTTATTTATTCAGCTACATGTTTACATTCTTGGTCTAATTATTTTGACCTCGTGTGTTTTTATGCAGCTCTCAGAAACTAAAGTCTTCACTCCCAGACTGCTACTCCTGTTGGCACCCAAGGAAGCAACACCTCCATTGGTCGACTGCCAGGTTTGGGAGCACCTGTACCTCCACCATCCTCCTCCAGCGGGGACATGAAGGCTTCTGAATTTAACACCACCTGCAGCCAGAGCCTTCTCTTGTGCTGAGCCAGCTGGTTCAGAGACACTCCGACCCCTCCTTGCCTTAAAAAAATTATCCAATTAAATGGATAATATACGTATCTGTAATTTTCATTTAAGGCATTTGATTGTTAAACATTGTTTAACTTTACCCTATTTTTGACACTCTCTATCAAATAAACAAGGTTTTGGAACTCTCAAAAAAGTTTATTTTTATTTTACATAGGTACAATTGTTTAACATTCTCACATAACAAAATTAATTTAAAAGATATCTACATACCAAAATACAGTGGTCAATAAAATGTTTAGGTACTGCACTTACCTCCAAACAAAACAGTACAACATATTTCCATCAAGAATATCTACTTACAAATGTAAGACAATGTCAATACAGTATAAGTAAATGACAGCATTTTCTTTTTCATCAAGACTGTGCCATCAGCTTTTCTGTCAAACTTCATATCTCCATTTCCTGACCAAAGGTGTTTGACACCGTAGTTCTGTACAGTCCAGGATAAGTTGTGTGTCACTAGTGGCCATCAAAATCTCGTGCAGCAGCTCGGGGGCAGCTGCTGGTTATGGTGGGAGTTGATGACTCTGTGGAAGTGGAGGAAGGTGGTTTTCTTCCTCCAACACCAGGCTTCTGCAGCAAAGAGGCGAGGTATATGAATGTTGTGCAGCACAGAGCCTGCAGAACCTAGATTAGTGTGTACAGTATTTACATGTCGGTATACTTTCACTTTATCATCATCAGCTTTATTTATAAAGCGCTTTAACACAGCCACAGCTGAAACAAAGTGCTGAACATCAGTTACAAACTAGATAAAAGAAAGCATAAAAACAGAGCTACAAAACCAACACACAGTGAACTAAAAACTCAATTTAAAATACAATAAAATGACAAGTTAAACAGGTAGAATCAATAAAAAAAAGAAGTAAAATCAATAAAAAATGAAGTAAAATCAAGTCTCTATGGAGAAAACATTACCTTTGCCCAGGTGTGATATGGTTCTCAGCAGCAGGTGCACATGAGGGAGTGAAGACTTTAGTTTCTGAGAGCTGCATAAAAACACACGAGGTCAAAATAATTAGACCAAGAATGTAAACATGTAGCTGAATAAATAAAGTGTTGTACTAGATTGACTCACACTGACATCCTCACTTCTCTGCTCTGCTGCCCAGTGCTCCGACGTATTCCTCCAGGAAACTAGAAGACAAGTTAAACATGAGGGTGCACACAGTGTCATGCAATCTGTTCCCCCACAACTTCATCCAGTATCAGGGAGTGTGTCCTCTCCAGAGCTCACCTGTTCTATCTGTTGCTGTTCATGGTGTCACAAACCTCTGCGTGCGTGGTCCCAGTTCCAGCCTCTGAGGTATAATCAGCAGGGTTGAAAGTCCTGGAGAAGAAAGTCAAGCAGAGGTAAAAGTCAATATATGAAGCTTTTTTGCCCTCATACATATCTTTCTTTGAAATTTTATGTTAAAGATCCACAAAGTGGCTCACATTTGTAAAGTGGAATGAAAATATACAAGGTTTGTATTTTTTTTAATAAACTGAAAACTGTTTTGAGCACAAATGTTCACCCCCCTTAAATCAGAGAGTAACTTCTAGCCTTCATAAGAAGGGCTGTGAGTGTATTCTTTAGATTAAAGTAAAACTAATATACATGAATTAACAAATTAACACTGGGTTAAAAGTAACACATAACCCACTGGAGACAAACAAGACCTGTTTACATAACTGTAAAGTGTAGCCAATTCCATCCTATTTTTATTTAATAATTAATTACCATCTTAGCTAACTACACATTAATAATAGGAACGTGGGGTTACTGAACCAACAATCTTATAACTGTCATCTGAACCATCCTAGCTTCACCCTACACTTAAACTGAGGTTTTTAAGCTTTGTTCATGGACCTGACACAGAGCCCTGACAACGACTTCACCTGTGTCCTGAGTTTTGCATGAAACTGAGAAGAGCAGCATGTTAGTAGAAGGATCACAAAATATGAGCCGTTTTGTTTAAGTGTGGAAAATCTGTTTGTATACAAAAAAGATCGCGTTGCTAATAGGCTAACGTTAGCCGCTAACAGGTAGCAACAACACAACGCGATCAAACTAACGTTACTTACCCTCGTAGTTGTGCAGGAAACTTGAGATATGCAATTTAAATCCCTTGTCAGTTTGCTTGTCGGAGCAGGGGACCAGACATCAACGATACGAGGAACAACGCTGACAGTCATCTTGGCAGCTCATGTAAACACCGAGAAAAAGCCATAACGGGGATTAGACCGGAAGCTGGAAAAAACCTTTCCGGTCAATGCGGAAGTGATTCACGACGCTGGTGCACAGAGCCTATTGAACACAGGGGCCCCACAAGGATGTGTGCTGAGCCCCCTTCTATTCACCCTGCTAACACACGACTGCACACCATCGTACAGCTCCAACCACTTCATCAAGTTTGCGGACGACACAACAGTGGTAGGTCTCATCAGCAACAACGATGAGACGGACTACAGGAACGAGGTGAGCCGCTTGGCCTTGTGGTGCGGACACAACAATCTCACTCTCAACGTGGAGAAGACAAAGGAGATTGTCGTGGACTTCAGGAAGAGGGATGCACAACATGCCCCTCTGACCATCAACAGCACCGCAGTGGAGAGAGTGGACAGCACCAAGTTCCTGGGAGTGCACGTCTCAAAGGACCTGTCCTGGAGCAGGAACACTGCAGCACTGGCCAAGAAGGCTCACCAGCGCCTCTACTTTCTCCGCAAGCTGAAAAGGGCTGGAGCTTCAACCCCCATCATGTGCACCTTCTACAGGGGTGCCATAGAAAGTGTCCTGACCAGCTGCATCACGGTGTGGTTTGGTGCATGCACTGCATCATGCCGCAAGAGCCTCCAGCGCATCGTGAAAGCAGCTGAGAAGATCGTCGGCACCTCCTTGCCCTCACTGCAGGACTTACACAGCAAACGCCTCACTCGGAAAGCCCACTGCATGGCAGGTGATCCCACACACCCACTACACAGCCGCTTTAGACTGCTGCCATCAGGGAGGAGACTGAGGAGTCTCCAGGCTCGAACCAGCAGACTGAGAGACAGCTCTGTTCATCAGGCAGTCAGAATGCTAAACACTCTGCCTGCTCTGCCTCCCCTCCCATTTGAACTGCCTTAACACAAAAAACTTTCTCACACATTACCACTCAACACAAAGTTTTTAACACTGGACCCTGTGTCATCAAACGGGTTATTCACTAAACTCTCGGTCATGTACTCATTCAGTTTGCACTACTTCTCATATTTGCACTAATGTTTGTATTACATTACTGCCTATAGTCATACTACTGTTTACATTCACTGTTTACATTTATTAATACGGTTTACATTTATTACTACTGCTTACTACTGTTTACATTTACACTACTTTTATCTACACTACTGCAGATACATATACAGCATTCTCTGACTAGCCTTATCTAAGGATGCCAAATGTGCCTTATGTGCCTCACTGCATATGCCACTTTGCCTCTATACCAACATCAACTACCTCATACATATACTGTGTACATTAACTTATATGCTGCTGTGCCACTCTTTGCAAATGTCAATGCTAGAACCTTCAGTTTATTTTATAGATATACTTTTTATACTTTTTATACTACTATGCAAAAACTCAGGACAGTATTACACTTTTATTATTTCATTTTATGCTTATGTTCATTGGGTGTTTGGTGTTTCAGGGGTGTTTGGTGTTTCAGTGTTGGTGTAAATTTTCATACTTTTATACTATTATGAAAAAACTCAGGACAGTGTTACACTTTTACTATTTTATGCTTATGTTTATTAAATGTTTTAGTGTTTAGTGTTTAGATGGTTACTGTTGCACCGAGGGACTGAGAGAAACGCAATTTCGGTCCTGTGTATGTCCTGTACATATTGCAGTTCTGACAATAAAGTTGACTTTGACTTTGACTTCCTCTGGACCCGACCCCGTGGCGGCAGCCAGGGAACCTGAGTGGAGGGGTGAAAAAAAAAAGGGGTCGGAATAAGACCCCTACACCCCCATCCCCAGATGTGCTGTTATGTGTGTTGCTGTAAGAGACTACTGTATGTTTCTTGCCTGGCATGGGAATACCTTGAAATCCTCCCAGAAGAGTAGGAAGAGGTGGCTGCCCTCCTGCTTAACTGCTGCCACCGCAACTTTACTCTGGAACAAACGGAAGACAATGGAATGATGGACTAAATCTGAATTCTTCTGCGTTAACAGCATTTACCACTTTCTGACACTCGCTTTGTCCTTTCATTACTAATCCCGGAGGAGTGGCTACCAAACAAAAATATATTGCTTGTCTCAGCCTTAACACTAGATCAGGGATATTGAACAAAAATGCTCGGG
>JBBPBX010054488.1:0-11861 GCA_038048925.1 Garcialebias charrua | reverse complement strand
TATATATATATACTGTATATATTTTTTGTTATTTTAAAAAAATTAATGGGAGGTGCGTCGTAACCGCACGTTGTAACTCGAGACCGTCATAAGTCGAGGACTACCTTTATATATAAATAAAACAAGACCTTGAACGCTGTGGTGGTAACTCAATGATCTGTACAAAGATTTTCTAGTCTTTAGGCTGCGTGTTCGAGCCCAGGTTGTGTCACAAAGGGCATACTGACTACAACAATTGCTAAATGTATTGTGTGAGTTTACTCGCTGCAGTAACTTCTGCAGATGATTGAAGCCGAAATAAACAAGGTGGATAGACCTGGACATTTTGGTTTTTTTAGACATAAGGAGAGCTTCTGTGCTGGTGTCAAAATACAATTATAGAGTTCCAGAACTACATAAACTAAACTGAGAAGAGTCCAAAGTTTGACACCCATAACAGATCTACAATTATTGTAGGGGGAAATGTGTTGCGTTCGTTCTTAAACCGTGTTCCAGAGTAAATCAAAAAGACATTGAGCCTCTGCCTCAAACAAGGAACTTGAGCATTTTAATGTTGCTTCCAAACTAGCCTTCAAGAATCACAACCCAGTGACATTATTTTTAGATAATACACATGCAAGTTCCCTTATCAGTCAGTCACTTGGTGCAACACTATTGCTATGGGAAATTGCGCCCCCGCGCGATTACCTGAAGGAATACAATCACACCTTAACGGCAGGGGGCGTCAGCATCACCCAGAGACCCGCCCTCTGGGTACTTAAGATGCGGACGCCCATCCTACTTTCTCTTTTTGCCCTTCACCTCGCTTAAACCTGAACTTCTCTTCTCTTCGTGGGACTTCTCTGTTGTTCATCACTCGACCAAAGGTGAGCTTGCTCCCTACGCTGAGCGTACAGAGAAATTTCCTGCGTATTGCTGGGCTGGCGAAAGCTAGTCCGGCACATTTTTCCTTAAAGGGGACCACATATTCAAAATTCACTTTTTAATGGTTTTTTTACTCAACTTTGGGTATTTACTTCATAAAAAAACAGTCCTAAGGCCAAAAAAATGCACCCAGTGGTTTATTTACTCTAAGTAGATTTATTTATCTTTGATAAATACACTTCGTTTCCCACTTCCTGCGGTTTGTGACGTCACAAACCGCAGCCAACCACCTCAAACCTGAGTCCAGCCCCTCACCTAGCAACCCCTGGTTAGGCTCAACCCACTTCTGTATTAAACACATGACTGTTGTTTTTCATGATTTCATCTCATCTTTTGTTTATATGTTCTTAATTTCATGTGTACAGCACTTTGTTGCAGCTGTGGTTTTTTAAATGGCTTTATAAATAAAGTATAATTGTTATTTTTATGTTTTAGTTCAATTTTTAGTGTATTTGCGATCGCTCCCAACGCGCAGCCGGCAAAAATTAAACGAGCAGACCCCCGGCATAGGGACCGGCGGCAACGGGACACTGCTTCTGGCGCGATGGAGCGGAGCTTCAACTGTACAGCCTCGTTGCAGCGTCTCAGCAGCCTGGCAGCAGCGAGGACCTTCTCCTTATGGTTCAGTGAGGACTGAACTTGGAAAAAGGGCCTTCTCCTACTCTGCTCCTGCTTCATGGAATATCTTACAAAAAGATCTGAAGCTCTCGACCTTGACTTCTCTAAATGGTTTTCAGAATCTGTTGGAATCCTGGCAAAAACCAATGCAGATTTGTTCCTGTCTTTGATTTTATACGTCTACCTTATAATGTTTTGCTAGTTTTTTGATACTTTGTTAAAAAAAGAAAAAAAAATCTTTTGTTTTTTTCTCTCTTTTTGTTTTCTATTGTTTATTGTTTGTTTGTTTATTGTTTAATGAAATTCTATCACTGCTGTTCATTGTTCTTTAGTTTTAGCAGGTCGCTTTCGTAAATGAGCCCATGAGGTTCAAAAGATTTACCTGACTAAATAAAGGTTGAATTAAAATTTACGGGAGACACTTGGTGAACTTTGTGTTGTCTTGACTGGAACAGCGATAACTCCCAAAATCTCTGCGTGCAACGAGCGGAGCTGGCGAACACCGGAAGAGGAACAAGCTAACATTAGCATCGGATTTCGGGTGGTCTAATGCTAAAAGGAGCAGCAAATTGCGGCGCGCTCAGACGGGTTTCGGTAAGTTATCTTAAGCTAGCACTAACAGTACCGTATTTTTCGGATTATAGGTCGCAACTTTTTATGGTTTTTTCAAGGCCTGCGACCTATAATCCGATGCGACCTATTTATGGATTTTTTTCCATATTTTTAGACCAATTTTTGACTCAGATATCAGCCTTTTTCACTTTGCCAGAAAAATTGTGCAGTACCACTTTTGGCCACTAGGGGCGCTGTGGCGCTGTGCATTACCACTTCCAGAGGAGTACACCGACCCAAGAAGAAGAAGACCGTATGGTTTCCAGCTCATGTCTCCCAAAAACAGCTCCTGTGCTCGGACTGACTGTGTGCCTGCTGGCCTGGATGTAGCTGTTAGCTCTGTGTTTCTTAGCTGGATTTTTTGCAAGATAAGTCAAGAACCACTCAGCGGATTTTTCTGAAACTTACAGAATGGAATCACAGTGTGGACGTTTACAAGTGAGTACCGGTAGCTTTATTAGATGTTTGAGAAGAAAAAAAAAACGATCTTTTAGCTTAGCTTTTTGTTAGCTCGTGGTAGTTATTCTGTTTACCGGAATGTTAGAAATAGCTTCAAAACCACTCGGTGCATATTTTTTCTGCCTACAAAGTTTAAATTACAAGACATTAATGTACGTAACGATGGCCTATAGAAAACATTTGACATAAAATTCGATTTTTTATTCATTAGAGGCGGATTTCCCGTCTTTTCATTTTTTTTATTACATTTTACTTCAGTTTGCTTATCAAAAACTTCTAAACCACTCGGTGTATATTTTTTCTGCCTACAAAGTTTAAATTACAAGACATTAATGTACGTAACGATGGCCTATAGAAAACATTTGACATAAAATTCGATTTTTTATTCATATTCTTAGAGGCGGACTTCCCGTCTTTTCATTTTTTTAATTTCATTTTACTTCAGTTTGCTTATCAAAAACTTCTAAACCACTCGGTGTATATTTTCTCTGCCTACAAAGTTTAAATTATAAGACATTAATGTACGTAACGATGGCCTATAGAAAACATTTGACATAAAATTCGATTTTTTATTCATATTCTTAGAGGCGGACTTCCCGTCTTTTCATTTTTTTTATTTCATTTTACTTCAGTTTGCTTATCAAAAACTTCTAAACCACTCGGTGTATATTTTTTCTGCCTACAAAGTTTAAATTATAAGACATTAATGTACGTAACGATGGTCTATAGAAAACATTTGACAGAAAATTCGATTTTTTTATTCGTGTTTTCTGAGAGGCGGACTCGTCTCGTGTTTAGCTTCTGTTAGCTTCTGGCAGACATTAGCAGCAGAGCTAAACACTCGGTCCATATTGCCGGGTTGACTCAGCGGTCACACGGCGCGTCAGCAGTGGATGACGCGTTACGGCGGCGGTGACGTAGGTGCGACCTATAATCCGATGCGACCTATTTATGAATTTTTCCAATTTTTTGGCAATAATTGGACACTGCGACCTGTATTCCGGTGCAACCAATAATCCGGCAAATACGGTAAGTCAAATGAGTAATAAAAAAAGAGCTAATTTTAAAACAACAACACATTACGATACTGGCTGTGCAGAGGGCGTAAACAGATCTATGAAGGGCGTGGACTTCAGAACTCAGTATCAGAAACCGGTCGTTCAAAACGAAAGTTAAAAATGGCAGAATTAAAAAGGGTATAATTGATTATCTAAGAATTATTTTGTGTATTAAAATGAATTAATATTGTCAAGATAGCACACAGACATAACATAAACATTTTAAAGACCTATATGTGGTCTCCTTTAACCCCAAAGTTTTCTTCTCTTCTCTCCGCAGACTGCTTCGCTCGACGGCGCTAACTGCGTCACATCGCTACCCTGCTAAAGTCGTAGCAGGCTAGCCAGCAAAAGCGATGCGATGGAGGAGACGTCTCGGAAAACAATTTTTAAAAAACTTACTTGTTTTTTCTTGGACATGGGTCCAGAGAAAAGAAAGCGAAAACCAAGATTTACGAGAAAGGCTGGCAGGACGGCAAGCCCAACCTCGCGCGCCTGCCCCAGCGGCTATGGGTTTTCCCTCTCGGCGACAAACACCCACAAGGCCTGCCCTGTCTGCCTGGGAATGCTGTAAGTAAGTAAGTAAGTTTATTTATATAGCACTTTTCATAGATAAAATCACAAAGTGCTGTACAACATATAAATAAAAGATTAAAATAGACATTTCCGCTGCATGCGAAAATGGCGCTGGAAGCGCCCGACTCCTGTCCACACTGCAGCCAGATGCTGGAGACGGTGAGGAGGTACCGGGTGGACTTTGTGGCCAAAGCCATGGGCGCAGCTGCGGCACCAACAGACCGGGACTCCACTGAGGTTCTCACTCCCACGCCGGAGCACGAGAGCATGGATTTGGAGGACAGAACTCGAGTCAAATGGGGCGACAGCCCATATGTGGCGGCTCCCATCGGAGACTCAACAGCCGAATTTGACACTCGAGGCATGATGAACGCGGTTGAGATCTCGCTAACATCCTCAGGTGAAATTTCTGGTGACGAAGCTGAAAACGAGTACGACGGGAAGGAGGAGGACCTCTCTCACAACCCGGCGCCTGTGCTCCCGGAGACAGACACTTCGATCCCTGCTCTGTTCGACTTGTGCTGCAGAGCGGCGGACGCGCTGCAGATCCCTTGGCCCGAACCTTCACCCCGTCAACAAGTCACGAGGTTGGCAGGAAATTATTTTTACGCCAAGCAGCAATCCACAACGAGCCACAGGAATGAGGCACAGGATGCTCATCTTCCCGGATTTCCTCACAGAACTTACTCGCACCTGGGCCAAGCCCATAACCCCCATGCTGCTCCCACTCTCACAGTTCCTGGACGTGGTTGGAATGGAGTCAGCGGGTATAGCCAACATGCCACAGATGGAGGACACGCTTGCATCTCATTTAGCCCCCAGATCTTCTGGAACAAAACCGACTTTGCCCAGTAAAGCCTGTCGAGCTTCAGCTACTCAGCTCGAGAAGTGTTACAAGGCTCAGGGCCTCGCGGCACGCGCTATGAACGTGTCCGCGATGATGCAGGCGTACCTGGCTGAAAAACTACTGGAGCTCCAGGTGGCGACAGACAGGCTGCCACCGAAGTGCTGGAGGAAGCCTGCAGGGCAACAGACTTTGTGCTCCGTAGGATGGGAACAACAGCCATCGCACAAGGCAGATGCATTGTTGAGGTGGTCATCGCTCAATGTTACCAGTGGATGACTCTGACAAACCTCCCGGAGGGTTAGCGGATTCATTTTCTGCACCACTTGATAGAACCGATGGGACTGTTAGGAAGAGCTCTGGACCGGATTCAGACCAGGCTAGAACAGAGGCGTAAACAGGCTGAGGCCCTCCGGGAAGGCATGCCCAGGAGAGCTTTTGCCCTCCCCCAGGGAGTCAGCTGGGAACAGACCCGTGCAGCCTCGGCACCGCTCAACCACACGTAATCCACCACAAAAGAGGCGGGCGTACGAGGGGGAGCACCGGCAAAGACCACCACCGGGTCCACCACAAGCTGGTCATTCCTGGAGCAGGAACCGGTTCATGCCGATTGGGCAGCACGGTGGCACAACTGGTAGAGCTGCTGCCTCTCAGCGAGAAGGTTGCCGGTTCAAATCCCGGTCCGGGGCCTTTCTGGGTGGAGTTTGCATGTTCTCCCCGTGCATGCGTGGGTTTCCTCCGGGTACTCCGGTTTCCTCCCACAGACCAAAAAACATGCTTGTTAGGCTGATTGGTGACTCTAAATTGACCCTAGGTGTGAGTGTGAGAGTGGATGGTTGTTTGGTGTGAGTGAGACAGGTCCCTCTTGTAAATGAGTCCCCGTGACTCAACGAGGCTAGCCTGTATAAATAAAGGTTGAATGAATGAAAAAAAAGAATGCCCCGCCAAGCGGTCCAACATAGGACCTCCTCGGCAAATCGGGACACAAGACAGAAGCGTGCCTGATGAAACGGGCCCTCTGCTCAGCTTTACAAGCTTACCCGCCCACGTGGTACGGGAGCTGAATTTTACATGTCCAGACTTTATTTGTAAAAAGGTACAAAAAGCTGGTGACTTTGATGTATGTACAAAACATGACTGTTCTGTTGTGAATGAAATAAAGTCAGAGAAGTTGTTGCACAAAACACAAATAAAAATTCAAAGAACAGTTTCGCCCTATTTCTTGACTCAAAAAAACAACAACAACACAGCAACATCAACAACACGGCTCCCCTCTGATACCGATCGCTATAAAGGGTGGGGGCTGTCACCCCCCTTCCCTCGCGGTTCATGGGGTACTAGCTCAGACAATAAACCCCAGCAGATGGCCTCAAGACTGTCTGCAACAGACAGACCCAGAGGCATCTGCAAACAGGTACATCGGCTCTCATGGGGCCAGTTGAGGGGGGTCACATCTTGTAACCCCCACCCCGTCGGAACCCACAGGGCCGACAATACACAAATTCAACAAGCCTGCAACACGTCGGCACGCCCCTAGGGCGTGCCGTCAGAACTTGGTGACCATGGCAATGTACCGTTATGGCCACCAGGCACTTTTCAACGGATTTCAGCAATGAGTGACGGAGGGGCCACAACAGAGGCCCACAAGGCCAGGCCAGACTCATATGCTGACAAAAGGGACAGCAATGACACGGCAGGTTTTGTAAACAAATGTTGCAAAGCAGGAAATGCACCAGGGCTGGATCAGATTCCTCTTCCCCATGCTCGAAAAGGTCTGGACTTAATGTCATCAGCCAGTCTTATAGGTGCTCAGCAGAAAAAAGTGTTTTGTGCAGTTTTACATCCTTATGCTGAAACTAACTTTTCATCTTGCACGGACAGCAGGCCGTGCACAAGCAGTGAACCTGTTTTGTGCGACAGCGCTCATTGCACTGAATCAGCTGTGCCTTTGAATGGCATCCCCTCACCAGGAGCGACACAGCTCCCTGGAGTTTTGCAAAGCTCCAGAGTGATTGTGGGGCCTGAGGCTTGTGAACCAGACCCGGCCATGGAACGGTAAGATGCCCGGTGTACACCCTCTCATGATAAGGTTCATGAATGGCGTACTGAGGAAGAGACCCCCTAGCAGGACCTTGACCCCTGATTGGGATCTCCAACTGGTCCTGAGTGCTCTCTGTGAGCCCCCATTTGAACCATTAAGCGATATTAAGATAGATTTGCTATCTTATAAGACCGCTCTGCTCCTGGCTCTTTGCTCTGTGAAACGTGTGGGCAACCTCCATGCTTTGTCTGTGCACCCAATGTGTACCAGGTTTGCCCGACGGGTCAAAGGTCACCCTAAGGCCTAACCTTGCATATGTCCCAAAGGTCCTGACTCTGAATCCCAAAAGTTTGGATTTTGAACTCTCTTCATTTCCTCCTGCTCCTATCCTCAATGAGGAACAGAAAAGACTGAGAGCACTCTGCCCTGTTAGGGACTTAAGTGCTTATATTGGGAAAACAGTTGATTGGAGGAAAACAAACCAACTGTTTGTGTTTTTTGCAGTCCCAGCTACTGGCAGGGCCCTGTCAAAGCAACGCCTCTCACACTGGGTGACTGAGGCCATTAAGAGGGCGTACAGTGGCAAAGGTCAACAGGTGCCCTCTGGGGTACGTGCCCACTCTACTCGAGGCTTGGCCACCTCGTGGTCACTGTTCAAGGGTGTACCAGTTGCAGACATATGTGCGGCTGCGAACTGAACAAACACGTTTGCAAAACATTACAGTTTGGACGTTACTGCGTGTGATGTCATTCAGGCTGTCCTCTCTAACACACAGTAGAGAGCGGCCAAATGATGCCTAATGTATAAAGGCAGATGTTCACACAAGCATGCATTATACTCAACATTTCAAGGGCGTGAATGAATTACGTTCCCATAGCAATAGTGTTGCACCGAGTGACTGACTGATAAGGGAACTGAAAGTTATGCACCATAACTCATGTTCCCTGAAGGAAGGGAATGAGGTGCAACACAGTTGGCCCTTTTCAATGCTGAAGCTCGGTGAAGTGCATTTTGGAGGAAGTAGGATGGGCGTCCACATCTTAAGTACCCAGAGGGCGGGGTCTCTGGGTGATGCTGACGCCCCCTGCCATTAAGGCGTGATTGTATTCCTTCAGGTAATCGCGCTGGGGCGCAATTTCCCATAGCAATAGCGTTGCACCTCGTTCCCTTCCTTCAGGGAACATGAGTTATGGTGCATAACTTTCAGTTATACATACTGTTTGTGGGGTTTCTTGACTAGTTCTCCTAAATTTGCTCTGATGGATATTATATATTGTGATGTTCGAAATTATGGATTATTTAATTTATATTTATGTACAAACCTCATAAAGGGTACCCTGATGCATGCTCAATAATCCAGGTAGAAAATCTAAAAAAGCTAAGTCTTGTCCTCTGGACATTCAAAAAACAAAACAAAGCAAAAATGAGATTTATTTTTTTTGCTTTGTTTTATTTTGTTTTTTGAATGTCCAGAGGACCAGACTTAGCTTTTTTAGACTCATAAAGGGTATTTTTCCACTAAAAAAAATGTGGTGCAGTATTGTGACAGTGCACTCTGACAGCCATATACTTCTAGTAGAATTCACTTGATACTGACACTTTTGCATTTAGGAGTGCAGTTATTTATTAATATTTTCAATAAAAGATTAGATTAGGAAAGATGGCAGATTTTCGGTTAGTGAAATGACTGCAAATCTCAAGAAATGTTCTTGTAAATTCACATATCTAGAAGTAGATTTTAACACATTTTAAGCAAACCGTGTTTAGTGTTATGTTGTGCAAAATACAGTTTTTAAACAAATTTAAGAAGTGCTTCTATGAGCACTTTCAGTAACTAAAAACCTAGTTGTCAAAATCTTATTTCAGAGAACATCATTTCTGAATGAGGCTAAAATTCATCGGAACTTGCATTGTTCATGTGTAACCCCCTTTGCTCGATTTATTCATAGCATAAATTAATAATGCTAGCTATTATATAATGCACAAAAGATAATGGGAATTAAAAATCAGTCCACAGAATCAAGAACGCAACAGTGGAATTTGCATGTAGTCATTAAGTAAGTCCAAGCTATCCATCAAACTTGGAGAACCAGAACAAGCAAAGCTCGTTAAATTGAGGATTTTATTGATGAGATTTCAAACTTTTAAGTGAACTAACTCTTTGCTTTCCTTATAGGTCACAATACTTGTGATAACAAAAGCAGCAGTTATATTTCAGTCCTAATTTCATCGATGAAGTAGGGTGAGTACAGTGTAATGAGGACCTTTGAGATCCCCTTTTTGAAATAACCATTTGATGTCAGCACGAAATTGTGGGCATTTTTTAAGAATTTTACTTGGTTAGTACTTCAATGAACATCAAACATGAATAATAAATGTAAAGAATCAGAGCTTGCGAAGTCTGGGGAAGTTGGTAGATTAGAAGAGACTTTGTGTACAGTAGGAGAACAGCACTGGCCTTGGACACAAAGGCTTTTTAGTCCAATTTTTCCAAGTGAGAACATTTATTCTTTTGTATCTTCCCCCCAGTTGTCAGAGGAAATTGACTCAAAATTGATGAACCTCATGAAAAAACAGCTGGCTGCCAACATTATGAGTTGAACAAAAAACAGGCTCGACAAAGACTTGAAAGCACACAGACACTAGTCTGAAGAGTGCAAGGCTTTCTTTGAGATGAAGATGAGGAAGACAGGGTAGTCTATCAATATGAGTTGTTTTATAACCAACCTTCATCCTTACAGGAAATTGGTAAAAAGGCAAAACCATTTTAGTTTTCTTGCCATTCTGAAGTAAGCATTTTCATGCATATTGAAGACTACCGAGTGTTTGTTTGGGTTCCAATTTGAGCAAAAGCATCAATATTGGTTTCATTTTCTGAACTGACCCACAAACCATCACCAAGTCATGTACAAATTATTTGACTACTGGTACACAGCTTGAAAAAAAAAAAAAAAACACACAGGTTCACCATGAATCACTGTTTTTGTTTAATTTATGAGCTCTCGGCCAAAAGTTAGCTGCAGCACCACTCAGAAACCTAAAACTGGAGGATTGGTACCTGGAGAAAAATGTTATACAGGTTATAAATCTAAAAAAGCTAAGTCTGGTCCTCTGGACATTCAAAAAACAAAACAAAGCAAAAAAATTGTAGAAACGTTTCGTCTTTCGTCCGAAAGACTTCCTCAGTCTGAGCTGCTGTATTCAGCTCAGTCTTATAAATAGCACCCTCTCACAGTGGATCAACCAGTTGGCTGATGACAGCCGAAACCAGCTGCTCACATGATCAAGGAGGACCATCAGCCTAATGATGGATCGTTAGCACCCTGATGGTTGTTTGCTATTCACAGAGGGCTGAGTGATACTAGCAATAACAGCATTGTAAGAGGGGGACAGGTTATAAAGGTTTACAGAGCTCCTAACTGAGGTCCCACTTCCTATATCCAGACTCTGCTCCACTATTCAGGTAGGATACAGAAACTGAATAGAACTTTCCACTTCAATGAACGTGCGTGAGAGAGCAGTGAGGGTAAATGGTAAATGGACTGTACTTATTGAGCACCCTTCTGTCTTATCAAGATTCAATCTGTTACTTAGACTACAAGCATGTCTTAAAGACATAAAAACCTGGATGACCCTACATTTTCTGCTTTTGATACAGACAAGACTGAGATTTTAGTTTTTGAACCTGAGCATTTTAGAAATAAATTTTTCAGTCCTTCTCCCTCCTTGGATGGCATTAATCTGGCCTCCAGCTCTGATGTTAAAAATCTAGGTGTTATTTTTGATCAGAACATGTCTTTTATCCCCCACATTTAAACGTTACTAGAACCACCTTCTTCCACCTGTGTAATATTGATAAAATTAGAAACATCTTATCTAAAAATGATGCAGAAAAACTGGTTCATGCATTTGTCACATCTATGTTGGATTATTGCAATGGTTTGTTATATGGGTGTCCAAATTATTCTTTAAAAAATCTTCAGTTGATCCAAAATGCTGCTGCCAGAGTCTTCACTAGAGTTAGTAGGAGAGGTCATATCTCTCCAGTTTTAGCTTCTCTCCATTGGCTCCCTGTCAAATAGAAAAATGAATTCAAAATTCTAACCTACAAAGCTCTCAACAACCTAGCTCCATCTTATATTACATACATTAGTTTTCCATATTTTCCTAACAGAGAACTTTGCTCTCAGACTGCAGGCTTACTCGTGGTTCCTAGAGTTTCCAAAAGCAGAATGAGAGGAAGATCATTCAGTTCTCAGGCTCCTCTCTTGTGGAACCAACTTCCTGTTTCAGTCTGTGAGACTAACACAATGTCCAGTTTTAAGACTGGAATTAAGATTTTCCTTTTTTGATAAATCCTATAGTTAGGGTCGGCTTGTTATTCTGCCTTAAGCTTAGACAACTTAAGGATAAATTGATCTCATTTCCTTAAATGATTTGCTAAAATTGAATAGTTTTCTTTTTATACTATTTATGTCTTAACATGTGATTCTCAACCTGCCATTGTGTGTCTGTTCTTACCAAACCCAGTAAATAGAAGCAGATGGCTGCTTGTCCTGAGCCTGGTTCTGCTAAAAGTTTATTTCTCATGAGGGAGTTTTTCCTTTACACTGTTGTGTTCATGCTTGCTTAAGATGAACGTTCTGCGATCGAGTTAAATTAAAATCATTTACCTCATATAAATTATGTTAAATTATTTATTTATATATATATATATATATATATATA
>JBBPBX010054487.1:0-23450 GCA_038048925.1 Garcialebias charrua | reverse complement strand
TCTGGGAGGTCTCCCTGGCTGCTGACCACTGACAAACACCTCTTCCAGAAACCTAGAATGCATACAATTCCCAGTGACCGTGGTGAGACCTACCATGATTACAGGCTTAAATATTATTTTAGTTATGTATTTAAAATCTGAAGTCTAACATGTTTGGTTGTTTTGTGTACATACTCCACAAATCTTCCCACGTCTTCATCCATGGCTATGAAGAGGTCCTCAAATATTGCCGGTTCCTCATATCTGTAAAGATAAAAATAAAAAAGTGTTATGAGGTGTTGTGGTCCAAAGGTAGTGAACATTAGTCACTTATAAAAACAATTTTTATATTGTACAAATTTTGCCATACTTTGATGCATTCTTGAAACGGTAATGCTTGCGGTTTCCATCCACGCAAACTGCAAGCATATCTGGAGTACAAGCTTGACACGTGAAGGGATCCTTCCTTAACATTTTATCCAACTCAT
Organism: Garcialebias charrua; assembly: GCA_038048925.1. Classification (NCBI taxonomy): domain Eukaryota; kingdom Metazoa; phylum Chordata; class Actinopteri; order Cyprinodontiformes; family Rivulidae; genus Garcialebias; species Garcialebias charrua. The sequence continues at coordinate 22,983 of JBBPBX010054487.1, read as the reverse complement.
GTCTTATACAGCTTCCCACTCAAAAAAACTTTTCAGGAAGCTGTCCACCGAGATCTTGCCAGTCTGTTTTAAAGTGAGAGACAAAAAACAAAACAAACAAACTAACAAAATAATAATTATAAAGAACCATGCTGTATGACATAGGTGTACAAATCCAGGCGTCGAGGGTAGGTGTCCTGAAGATTTCAGGCATGTCTCTGGCACAACAAACCTTATTCACATAATATGGTCATTAGCAGGAGTCCATATATTTTGACTGCATGGCCCCAGCTATTTGATTCAGGTGTTGAACCAGGTACATCAAAGAGTTGGAAAAACATCGAACCTAAAGGATTGAATTTGACAGTCCTTCTAGGATATGTACACCAAAGTACTTACACGGCCAAAGCTGACAGTTCGTTGATCCAGCATTTTCAGAAATGCTCGACAGGAGAGACCTGGTACCGCCATCTTCATTTCTTGAAATGTGAAGAACACATCTGGTGCATATAGAGTGGAAAATTGAATGGTGGCAGGCCAAAAATATCTTAGATTTAGGTCATGTACTCCACAGGTCCAAGTAGCCTCACATCCCTCACACCCCAGCTCTGGCATGCTCAGATCATAACGACCTAAAACAACAAAAAAGATAGAATTCTATGTAGTCTGCAACAAACATAATACATATTTAAATTTAGTTAACATTGTTTTTTTGAGTCAGGAAAAAATAAAGTTAAACATACCATTGAGCGTGACCACAGCAACAGACTTTCCTGGTTTGATCCTCAAACACACAGATGGACAATCACAGATAACTGGGGTCTCCACAGGTACAAATTGTGCTAAAGAAGATAACACATGTTCAAAATATGAATTCACCCATGCTGTATCAAAACCTGAAACTAATGCCCCATTTGCACTGCTCCTAATCAGCCCCTACTCTGCACAGCCGTGCTCAGCTCAGCATGGATTTGCACTTGCACTTTTTAAGCTCCTAAACCAGTTGAGCCATAAACCGGAACATTAAAAACAAAGTAGAAAGTTAACGGTTGGAAAAAAAGGCTCAGGAGTGTTTAAAAACAATTAGCTTAGTTAAAACATTGACCTTACCATCATGGCAAAGAGTTTCATTTAAAACATAGGTAGTTGGAGGCAATGGCTGGAAGAATCCGGCTGTCATGGCATCTCTGTTGTGAAGGACTTGTCTGGTGTGCACCATCACATCACATTTGTCACAAAAGAAGGGGCGTGGTAGGCAATCTTGACAGCAAAGTGCAGCTGGATTCCTCACACACTGTTGGCATACGTGTGCTGATACACTGTGTTGAGCTGCCATGGTGTTCACCAGACGAGGTCTTTCTGCCTTCCAACTCTCTGAAACGAGACTTCTTCTTGTTTTCCAGTTGGTGGAAGCCAGAGGAACTTTTGGTGGTAATGATTTGTTAAGGTCGCCTGCAGCAATATCAAAGTCAAAGTCAACTTTATTGTCAGATCTGCAATATGTACTGTACAGGACATACACAGGACCGAAATTGCGTTTCTCTCAGTCCCTCGGTGCAACAGTAAACATCTAAACATTGAAACACTGAAACATATAATAATAGACATAAGCATAAAATAGTAAAACTAACACTGTCCTGAGTTTTTGCATAGTGGTATAAGAGTATGAAAATTTACACCAACTCTAAAACTAAAACATTAAACATTTAATGAACATAATATTGTCCTGAGTTTTTGCATACTAGTATAAAAAAAGAGTATAAAAAGTATAACTAAAATAAACTAAAGGTTTCTAGCATTGACATTTGCAAAGTGGCAAAGCAGCGTATGAGTTAATGTACACAGTACATGCACGAGGTAGTAGTTGATGTTGTTATAGAGGCAAAAAGTGGCATATGCAGTAAGGCACATTGGGCATCCTAAACAAGACCGGTCAGAGCACACTGTATATGTATCAGCAGCGGTGCAGATATTAGAGTAGTGTAAATGTAAACAGTAGCAATTAAATATAAGCAGTAGTAATAAAAGTAAACAGTATTAATAAATGTAAACAGAGAATGTAAACAGTACCATGACTATAGGCAGCGATGCAATACAAACATCAGTGCAAGTATGAGAAGTAGTGCAAACTGTATGAGCACATGACCGAGAGTTTAGTGAATAACCCGTCTGATGACACAGAGTCCAGTGCCAAAATCTTTGTGTTGTGTGGTAATGTGTGAGAAAGTTTTAGTGTTAAGGCAGTTCAAATGGGAGAGGGGGCAGAGCAGGCAGAGTGTTTAGCATCCTGACTGCCTGATGAACAGAGCTGTCTCTCAGTCTGCTGGTTCGAGCCTGGAGACTCCTCAGTCTCCTCCCTGATGGCAGCAGTCTGAAGCAGCTGTGTAGTGGGTGTGTGGGATCACCTGCCATGCAGAGGGCTTTCCGAGTGAGGCGTTTGCTGTGTAAGTCCTGCAGTGAGGGAAAGGAGGTGCCCACGATCTTCTCAGCTGCTCTCACAATGCGCTGGAGGCTCTTGCGGCTGGATGCAGTACATGCACCAAACCACACAGTGATGCAGCTGGTCAGGACACTTTCTATGGCACCTCTGTAGAAGGTGCTCATGATGGGGGTTGAAGCTCCAGCCCTTTTCAGCTTGCGGAGAAAGTAGAGACGCTGGTGAGCCTTCTTTGCCAGTGATGCAGTGTTCCTGCTCCAGGACAGGTCCTCTGAGACATGCACTCCCAGGAACTTGGTGCTGTCTACTCTCTCCACTGCGGTGCTGTTGATGGTCAGAGGGGCATGTTGGGCATCCCTCTTCCTGAAGTCCACAACAATCTCCTTTGTCTTCTCCACGTTGAGAGTGAGATTGTTGTGTCCGCACCACAAGGCCAGGCGGCTCACCTCGTTCCTGTAGTCCGTCTCATCGTTGTTGCTGATGAGACCCACCACTGTTGTGTCGTCCGCAAACTTGATGAAGTGGTTGGAGCTGTATGATGGTGTGCAGTCGTGTGTTAGCAGGGTGAATAGAAGGGGGCTCAGCACACATCCTTGTGGGGCCCCTGTGTTCAATGTGATGGTGCTAGATGTGTTACTCCCGATCCGCACTGTCTGTGGTCTCCCGGTCAGGAAGTCTAGCAGCCAGTTACACATTGAGGTGTTCAGCCCCAGACTGTCCAGTTTAAGGATGAGCTGTTGGGGGATGATGGTGTTGAATGCCGAGCTGAAGTCGATGAACAGCATTCTAACATAAGAGTCCTTCGTGTCCAGATGTGTGAGAGCTGTGTGGAGGGCAGAGGAGATGGCATCGTCGGTTGAGCGATTAGGTCGGTATGCAAATTGGAAGGGATCCAGGGAGGCAGGGAGGACAGATGTGATGCTTTTCATGACTAGCCGTTCAAAGCACTTCATCAGGATGGGGGTGAGTGCTACTGGGCGATAGTCATTGAGGCATGCGGGCGTTGCCTTCTTTGGGACAGGGATGATGGTGGTGGCTTTGAAACAGGTGGGGACGATGGCCTGGCTCAGTGAGATGTTAAAGATGTCCGTGAAGACCGCTGCGAGTTCCCCTGCACAGTCCTTCAGCACACGACCAGGTATGTTGTCAGGACCAGAGGCCTTCCGGGCGTTAATCTTGATGAATGATCGCCTTACGCTGTCTGAGGACAGCGTCAGCACCTGGCCATCAGGAGAGGGGGGGAGTTTATGTGCTGGTGTGCTGTTACTTGCCTCGAACCGAGCAAAGAACTCATTCAGTTCATTCAGCGCAGAGGCTGAGCTGTCACAGGTCTGGGGGGATGGTTTGTAGTTTGTGATGGTCTGTATTCCCTGCCACAGACTGCGTGTATCCCTGCTGTCCTTGAAACGGTGAGCTATTTTCCCGGAATACTGCCTCTTTGCCTTTCTGATGCCCCAGTCCAGGTTGTTTCTGGCTGCCCTCAGGCCCACCTGATCTCCCGCTTTGAAGGCAGCATTCCTGGCTTTCAGGAGTCTGTGGACCTCAGCTGTCAGCCATGGCTTCTGGTTAGCCCGAACAGTGATGGTTTTAAGGTTGGTTACATCATCAATGCACTTGGTGATGTATGAACATACAGTGTCTGAGTACTCCTGGAGACATGTGGTGTTGTTTGTGGTAGCAGCTTCTTTGAACATACTCCAATCTGTGGTGTCAAAACAGTCCTGGAGTGCCTCTGAAGACCCCTCTGGCCACACTCGTATCTGCTTGCGGACTGGTTTTGTGACTTTCACCAGTGGCCTGTATGCTGGCTTTAGCATAACACAGATATGGTCAGAAGCACCAATGTGGGGGAGGGGGATGGCTCTGTAGGAATTTTTCATGGTGGTGTAAACCTGGTCCAGGGTGTGGTTTCCTCTTGTTGCAAAGTTTATGTTTCTGTATGTTTTTGGAAGAACACTCTTTAAATCTGCTTGGTTGAAATCACCAGCCGTGATGAGAAAAGCATCAGGGTGGGCTGTTTGTTGCTCACTGATGTGCAGATATAGTTCATTCAGTGCCTCACCTCTATCTTTGCTGTTGGAGCTTGGAGGGATATATACAGCAACAATCAAAACAGCTGTAAACTCCCTCGGTAAAAAGAACGGTCTACATTTAATAGTCATGAACTCCACAAAAGGTGAGCAGTGTTTGTAGACCACAGCAGCATCACGACACCATGCGTTGTTGATGTAAACACAGAGCCCGCCTCCGCGAGTCTTACCTCCCTTGATGAAAGCTCGGTCCGCTCTGTAGCATGTTAGCTGCTCCAACTGAATAGCGTGGTCCAGAACGTTGTTGTTAAGCCACGTTTCCGTGAATACAAACACACAACAGTCTCTCACAGTCTTTTGTGTCGTTCGTAGCAGGCGTATATAATCCAATTTGTTGTCCAGGGAGCGCACGTTAGCCAGAACCATGGATGGAATAGCTGGCCTGTGTGGGCTAGCTGCTAGCCTCGCTCTGATACCTCCACGTTTGCCCCGCTTCTGTTTCCTGTCACGCCGCTTGTGGCGTTTCCACGGCGGGCGTGATGAAGGGAGGCTCTGTGCTGGCTTCCAGAGCAGGCCGCAGGCACGTAGCTGCTCCTCGAGCTCGCTGCTTATTTCCAGATGAGCGGTTTTTCCGACATCAAGCAGGAACTCACGGCTATACTTGCATTCTTGAACACGTAGACAAGACGAAGACGTGCCGGCTTATTGCGGCATACAGGACAAGACAGACGAAAGCACCGTGTTGTTGGGAGAGAGAGAAGCTGCGGCGTTTGCACGCGCCGCCATCTTGGATCATCTATATCCAGTGAGCTCTGGAGTTCTTGTAGAAAAGACTCTTTAAAAAAAATTAAAACATTTGTTAAAGTTTATTATAGAATATATAAGCTGCTTGGAAGAGCTAAAAATATGATCAAGACATACCAACAGTCTCTGGAGCAAAGGCCACCTCACACTGAATGTCATTAGAGGGACAGCTGGTCTTCTGAATGCAACCAGCTGTAACAAAAATATTAAATAAATATTCCTATTCACTAACTGTAATTTCCCTATCACATTCCCCTATCTTAACATTTAAATTCATAGTAGACAGTAAAAAGTAAGAATTGAAGTGATTTAGACTGAGTCATATATATGGAGTAACAACATGTATATTTGTAATTTTTTTTACAAGGTATTTCTCTAATAACATGTCTGTCTACTGCTGGAAATGCATTCATTATGTTTCAACAACATTGTAGGGAATGACAAAACTGTACAACTCCTAATTTATGTTAAATTAATTACCTGTACAATGTTGCAAAGTTATTTCTATTCAATATACTTTTATACAGGGCATTCTGTGTGGCTGCCCCCCGCCTATGGAACTCCCTCCCTGACTACCTGAGAGCTCCACAGTCACTGGTTGACTTTAAAAGTGGTTTAAAGACTTTTCTTTTTAAGCAAGCCTATTCTGCCTCCACATGATTTTATCTTTGATCTTGGTTTATAGTATTATTGATTTTACTTGATTTTATCACTTGTTTTATTTATTTATTTATTTATTAAGCAGGCCTATACTGCCTCCACATGATTCTGTCTTTAATCTTAGTTGATATCATTATTGATTTTATTTGATTTTATCACTTGTTTTATTGTTTTAGCACTTTGAGATTTTTATTAATGAAAAGTGTGGTATAAATTGAATTTATTATTATTATTATTATTAGAGTGCAAATTAAAAGATAATTTTGTGTTTGGGAAAGTTAGAAAGCAACTTTCATAAATGCTGGACAGTTGTGAAAAACAGTTAAATATCAGCATCAAGTGCATGTAATAACTAAGAAAATCTGTTAATTACGTAGAAAAAATATACTTTGCCAAAATATAAAATATTGAATCCATTAATTTAATGATGTGGGCAGAAATAATCAACATCTGTCAACATCTGTCAGTAATCATGTTTTTTTTTTAAAGTACTGACTTTTCTTGTGTGATGGATTTCTGCTTGATCTTGGCCTTGCAAAGATTTCGTTTCCATCTTTGTCCCTTTTTCTCCACCTGATTGTGGGTTCAGGTTTCTTCGCAGAAGATACCTGAGGTTTCTTCTGCGAAGGAACCTGAGGTTTCTTCACAGGATTCCTGACGGGTTTCTTAACAGGTACTTGAGCTTCTTTCAGCTTGAACTCAGCAATCAAGTCATCAAGGGGTTGAAGTGCCTTCTTCAATTTCTGCTCAGCTAGAAAATCATCCAGGAACTTTATAGGATCTAGGATATTTGAGTCACTCATGGTGATGGACAGACAAAAACAAGCAAACAAACATAGCTCTCATGACAAAACAGAAGCCAAGACACAGAGAGAACGAGAGCCAAATTACGGACACACAAGGATGACAGATAGATATGACAGATAGACGACAGATAGATAGACAGACGAGGTGGCTCTTAAAAGTGCCTTTGTGGTGTGACTTGTAGAGAAGTGTACGTAAATTGTTGCAAAGCTCTGGTCAGTGAAGAAGAACCTGTAGAGAGAGAAAAAAAAAGTGTTCAGATTTCTGAAGCTCTTCATGTGTCTTGCCACAGTAATAAAACAACAGAGCTAATCCTAACCCTAAAATAAAAAGGATGAGGACTTTGGTTGGGCTGACTAGTAGACACTAGTTGCTGTGTCCTTGTACTGTACATTACAAACTACTGTACATGTATACAATAAAATCACAGTGATACAAGTATTGCTGTCATTCATCTGTCAAACTGTCAAAGCTTTTATTTAACTGCAAGTCAACTGAACTACGGTAGCTATAATCAGTGTTTCCAGACTGGGCTCAGAAAAAATAATCACTGTAATGCCACTTGATATGTGCTGCTGATTATCCATGCTGCTGAGCTCATGCTGCTGATTACTTCATGTTGCCGTGTTCATCCGTGCACATCTGCTCACATGGACTCATGTTCGTGCTGCTGTTGTTTTGGCACATTGTTTTTGTACTATTAGTGATTAGTGTATTCTTAGTTTAGGAATAATAGTATAGTGAATGTAGTATATTCTTAGTCAGTGGTGGGATGTAACTAAGTACAAGTACTTTGTTACTGTACTTAAGTGAATTTTTCATGTACATAAGTAGAATTAAATGTGAGTACGTTTACTTTTACTACACTACATTTTACATGAAGTATCTGTACTTTCTACTACACTACAGTTCTATAATGTGTTGAGTTACAAGTTACATTCACGTTGCAGTTTTTTGATTTGTCGTTAGTTTGAAAGTAACTGATGTTGAGAGGAGAGTTGGTCCATTTAATCACTGCAAAGTGGACAGGTAACATTAGACCTGGCTTCAAGAAGAACTGGACCAGTGATGGCTATTCTAGTATAAACGTCATTGAGCTGGGAGCACCCACAGCACCACTAACACACACAAAATGGATTCCACCATGGAGATTCAGCCAGAAGATACACACCACCCATGGCTTTATAGAAAGACTATTGAAATATTATAGAAATATTATTGAAAGTCTGTTCAGTACAGCAGGATAGATTTTCTCCCACAAAAGAGAGAGACTTTCAAAAAACTTTGAAAATCAACTTCTTCTGAACTTGAACAAGGAATTCTTGCTGCGATATTAAATTGTGTCAGTTCATGTTAGGACAGGAGACAAGAATGTCTCCAAATGTCTCGAGACTCAGGTCCAAGTTTAGAAAATTGTGTCAGGAACTTAAAATATTGTTCACTATTGACCCATTACAAGGTTGACTAGACAATATTTTAACTAGAGTTGATGAGAAAAATAAATGATCAGAGTCTGTTATTTTGTTCGGTCTAATGCTCCTTTTTTCAGGCAGACAAGTTTTATTTAAATGTGTTCACTGCAGTTAAAATAACACATTGATTTTACTTTGTGTTAAATAAAATCTTTCAAAGTATAATCATTCATTATTATTCTAATTTTGCTTTATGACATTTAACTCTGCATGTCATCTCTGAAATACTGACGCACAGACTCACAAGTCCAATGCAGACATGTTCCTGTTTTTGATTTTCTACATTTGCCTTATAATCTGTCTGTTTTGCTACTTTGACATCTTTGTTTTAACTTGTTAAAAAAATAAAAATGGAAATCTGTATTTCTCTCTTATGATTGTCTATTGTTGATTGTTCACGGTAAATCTACTGTTACTGTTGTCATCATTCTTTGTTTGTAGCAGGTCTTTATTGTAAATGAGTCCTAGAGGCTCAATGAGATTAACCTGTCTAAATAAAGGTTGAAGTACTGTTTTTCTTTACAGTTTGTATTTTGTCAGATGTACTGGGACCCTGTGTACATTTCATTCCACATTTTATTCCACATAATGTACCGTCTGATGTGAATGACAATATAAAGCCAGTACAATATAAAGCCAATATAGAACCCAGCCTTGAAACAATGCTTATAGTGTTGATTATAATGTTTATATAATGTTATAGCAATGCTTATAATGTTGGAATCCTGGCAAAAACCAATGCAGACATGTTCCTGTTTTTCATTTTCTACATCTAACTTATGTTTTGCTACTTTGCTAGTTTGTTTTAAATTGTTAAAAAATAAATCTGTATTCCTCTCTTATGATTGTCTATTGTTGAGCAATTTTGGCGGATAAGACGTACAGTACAGTGGCGGCTGGTGATTTTTTTTTATGGGGGGGGCGCAATAAAAAAAATTGGTAACACTTTATAATAACTACACACTATTAAGCCTTATTTAAGCATTAACAAACATTTAATTAACAATGAAAACATCATTAATTAAGGATGATTCACACTTAATACACTATTAATTAACACACTTGTTAACGCTTTATACATAAAGAATAATGAGTTCCAAAACCTACGTACTCAATGTTTATTCATGCTTAATAACTCATGAATTAACTATGCTATCTATATTTGTAAATGCACAAATTAATGTGCTTTCACCACATGTATTAAATGCGTACTAATTGTTAAATAATGTTTGAATTCACTATCTATTAATCCTGCAATGCATCATTAATTAAGGCAGTTGCTAGTAGTTACTTAAGTGTATTTGTGAACCATTCTAAAGTGAAGACTATTCATGCTTTATTAAGGCTTTGTTAATGTTTCATAAATCCTAAATAGCCACAAGTTATTTTTCCCTTGTGGAAATCAGACAAAAATGAATTCACTATCTATTAATCCTGCAATGCATCATTAATTAAGGCAGTTGCTAGTAGTTACTTAAGTGTATTTGTGAACCATTCTAAAGTGAAGACTATGCCCAGCTGTTTATCCGCGTTTTAACATGTTACATCGGTGTCCATCAAACATCTGAGGCTGCCAGGCACACATGGATGCGAGCTCCCGGCCCCAGCAGGCGTCTCGGACCGCCACCACTCGGGTCCGTTAGCATTAGCATGTTAGCTCGTGGTCCCTCCACTAAATCTTGCTGTCTGCTGCTTCACGCGTTCCACAGCGTCTTTGTCCTTGGTCTATCTGTCCCTACGCAAAACCGCCGTTCAGCTGCAGCGCATGTGTCCGCGCGGAGCAACCTCTGAACCAACAAGGTTTGGCTGCAGGGTTGCCAGATCTCCAGACCGAAAGAAGCGATCAGCTCCTTCAAAACAAGCGACTCGCTCTTTCAAAAAAAGCACCCCATCCCATTGTGTAAAAAAAGGCAGTTTTAAACAGTAATAAACATTTATTATGGCATTACATATAACCAGCAAAATTATACATTAAAGAACGTATTCAGTCTAAAAAATAAAAATACATTTTGCATTTTTCTCCCATCTGTGGTCGTGGTCGGATCCAGTCTTGAAGAGCACGCTCTTTCTCCCAATCTTTATTATATTTTTTTCCATATTTACCCCACTTAGAGCTCATATTAGCGTTGTCTTGTCTAGACATTTCACTAAATTCTTTAGTTTGTAGCAGGTCGCTTTTGTAAATGAGCCCTCGAGGCTCAATGAGATTTACCTGACTAAATAAAGGTTGAATGAATGAATGAATAGACAAAGAATAAATAACAATGTTGCATTCGCGTGTAGTCGGATGTCCCGTGAAGAAACATGGTTTTTAATTTTAAACTCACTTTGAAAGTAATTTTCATTAATTTATCATTTGTTTGCTAAAAACTAACATAGTTGAATGATACAAGATATTTATGTTGTGTCACTACCGGTATATGCTGCTCATGCTGACTCATCATTAATTGCTGGCGCTCATATAGTTTTACCGGCTCTGACTGTCGCTTGCGCCAACTGCACCTGAACGTAACATCCGCCTTGATGTAATGCTGCGTTCCAGTTGTCCTCGGAGGTCGTAATTACGAGCTTCCGAGCAGTAAATATGAACTGGAACTCGGGTCGTAATTCCAACTCGTGAACTCTGTGTAGCCGCACGGCACCCGAGATCTCCGACCTCATCGTTTCAAGATGGCTGCTCCTCGCATCAACAGTGAGTGAAAGAGTTACTTTTTACCCTTTTTCGCAGTTCTGTGTGGTTTACTCAGCCGTAACTTCACATTAATGCATTCAGGCATTGTAGTTCTTTACAGTAATGATAATGATATGTTTTAACAGCCGCTGTGCGTCGACAACAGCTCGCTAAACGGGTGTGAGGCGGCATTGTTGTTGTTTAGCACAGTACTCGTTTTAGCTGTTCAGCGTTCATTGTTTATCATTAACTCAGTAACACATTTCGTACTTTACAGTGATTATTGTACGATATGTCGCCTAATAATTAGAGGGTGTTTCTAAGCTGTTTGTGTTTTCTAAAGAACGTCGAACGTGATTGTTGTCGTGTTGATGATGTAGCTGCGTCGGAGGCCTGCAACATGTTGTTTTTAGCTAGTAAACTAATGTTTTGCACCATAAACTGTTTTTAAAAGATATATCAATATTTATCTTGGCTTGTCAGGGTGGGAATCCTGTTTAACATAATCAATTATTTAGTTTAAAAAAAAAATGCAAAACTTGAAACCCAAACCATCCTGTTCATCCACAGCTGTGTGTGTCTGTGTGTGTGTGTGTTGGTGTGTGTGAGGCAGTGAAAATCGAGCTTATTTATTATTGTGGGTTAGTTTTGTGAGTTACTGCTATGATGTGATTTGTTGTTAACCATGTGTATATTTCTTTGCAGTTTATGTGGACATGGATGCGAAGATGTTCCTGGACCCAAACAGACAAACCTGTTTCCCTGGTCCCTTGTTCCAGAGGAATGGTGACTCCTTGACATATTTTATGGATGAAAATCTAACTGTACACGTCCAGTTAGTGCAACTCAACGACTCTACAGCAGTATTGTATTCTCTGCATGTGCCAGCTGCTACTGGAAGTGTCTTTATGGGTCCAACATTCCTAATTATGATTTTTTTTGTAGTTAGTAATTTTGATTTAGTTTTAGCTGGTAGCTCATTTTACCGAGATCTCAGACCTACCTCAAATTGTACCTGTGCCTTGTTGTCAAACAGTACTTTATTAAAAACAATTTGAAATAACAAATGCACAAATTCTTCTGTCTTACTTCACAATAAGCGTGGTTTTTCATTAGAATAAAGGAAAGGAGGTAATGAAAAGAAACTATTTAGAATAAAAGTAAATTCATTGTAAAAGAGGAACACCTCTGGTATAAAAACACGACAATTTGTCATGATGCACTGAATAGTTTTTCATTAATGTTGTTGGAAACCGATGTACTTGCAGATAAACTAGTGCTATTTGTTTTAGCCTTTCCTGTACTTCATGCATTTCACACATCTTCTGTCTATTCCTGACATTCGAACAAAGTGTTTTACAGCAGTTTGTATTTAAAAAAAGGTTTTACACAGTTGTCCTAATTGATCTATAATTAAAATTGTTAAAATCAAGTACATATTATGTCTGTCTTTGAACTTGAGATAATTTCTTTCCCGACTTCTCAGATACTTTGAAACTTTTAATCAGGTGTTTTTGTTGTGGGAAACTAAGTTTTGCAGCTGGTTTTTGTAGCTGTAAAAAGTGTGTTTACCTATACCAGCTTATGTTTTTGGCGTGGTTTATCCACACTCATATAAATGACAGCGAGAGAGTGGCATGTCAGATAAACACATTTAATCATAACACTAGAACATTATTTGACAATTTATGACAAGCTAATACAAGTACAGCATCCACACATCACAGTAACGTATACGGTGAAAGGCAGCAGCAGATAACGCTTTCTCACATGCGTTAGGCCAGGAGATGAAGGTGTGTCCCAGTGTGCAAAATGGCCTTCAGTACTTCCATGATGATCCTGTGCGCTGAGGACTGCGAGACCAAATTTGTCAGACATCTCCCTGAAGCTGTTCTGGTTGGCCATGTACCACAGGAACATCAGGACCTTCTTTTCTACAGGGACTGGTGCTGCACCTTGACAGTGCTCCTTCCTTATGCCTTTCTCCTGCAGCTGCATCATTACAGATGTGAACTGGGTCTTGTTGACTCTGAAATGACGCACAAACTTGTTGTCATCCATGTTCAGCATCACCTCCCATAGTCTTCATGATTATTCCATGTGTCTGTAGGTTTGTGTGTATCAGCAGCATCCTAAAATACAAAGAAATTTCAAGTTTAATAACAATTTTTAAAAATAAAGAGTAAAACATGTCTGCTGATGCATGCTCAATAATCCAGGTAGAAAATTTTTAAAAAGCTAAGTGGTCCTCTGGACATTCAAAAAACAAAACAAAGCAAGAAAACACTTTTTGTTGTTGTTGCTTTGTTTAGTTTTTTGAATGTCCAGAGGACCACACTTAGCTTTTTTTTATGTCTGCTAATTATGCTGAGGTAGTAAAAAAGAACAGAAAAACCTCATGTTCAGCACTTTCTGACTTTATTTATCTAATGATAACTTCTGTACTGCTGCTATTTTCCTAAAAGAGATCGAATTAAAACTATAAAATAGATGTGAAAGAAGAGCCTCGATCATAATGATCAAAAATAAGCTTATTTATTTAAAAAAAATACTGGTTGAAACAACATACCTGGTTAACGTTTCAAGAGCCTCAGGATTGCTCTTCAACTTCGCTGCTAATTGGTCTAGAAACCTTTTATTAATCCAACAAAGCAAGAACAACAACAGCCTTGTAGCGGGCGTCCATCTTGTCGCTCCGACAAGCTAACTGGAACGCATTCAACTCGGAAATACCATCATTCCGGGTTCCTAATTCCGACTTCCGATGCAACTGGAACGCAGCATAACATACGTGGAAGGGGGGCGTGACAAACTACCTACCACATACCACTCGCATTACTGCTCGACTGAAAAACAAGCACAAATAAGTAGGGATGGGAACCGAGAACCGGTTCTGTTAGAGAACCGGTTCTAAAAAGTCCAATTCCATGGAATTGTAGGATGCTTGTCTTAACGATTCAGCTTATCGGTTCTGCAGACTCCTGGTGGTGACGTGTTTAAGCGCTGACATCACAGACATGCGCCGCGCCCGAGTGGTGGTGGCGTGGTGGTGTCTAAATAAATATTTCTTAGCTGACTTCATAGCAGACGTCCTTCTGAGCTTAACGAAATGTTCAAATCAGCTGGATTTAAAAAAAAAAAAGTTCGCGGAATTTTAGGCAGGCGCCAGGCGGGTCAAACCGGACGCTTTCTTTCTTTAAATTTAGCTAAATAAACGCTTAAAAAATATATTTCTTAGCTGACTTAATAGTAGACGTACTCTTGAGTTTAACGAAATGTTCAAATAAGCTGGATTTAAAAAAAAAAGTTCGCTGATTTTTATGCAGGCGCCAGGCGGGTCAAACCGGACGCTTTGTTTCTTTAAATTTAGCTAAATAAACGCTTAAAAATATATTTCTTACCTCACTATAGCAGACGGGCTCCTGAGCTGAACCAAATGTGAAATCAGCTGGATTTAAAAATCCGCGGTGTGGTTTATGAGTGGATAAACTTCTGGAAGTGGTCCCTCTTCCTCTTCACTCTCTGAGTCCTCTGCTGGCTGCTGCCTACAGCGCCTCTAAAGCGGCCGAAACTGGTACTGCACCATTTTCGCCAAAAATGAAAAACGAAGAATCAGAGCGAAAAATGAGTCTAAAAATATGGGAAAAAATCCATAAATAAATTCTTTATGAACACAAATGGTTTACTATATTTTATTACCCAAATGAGAATTGATAACAGAATTGATAAGGAATCGAATCGATAAATGACATCGATAAAGGCATCGATATTGATAATTTCTTATCAATTCCCATCCCTACAAATAAGCGACTCAATGTCCGCGAGAAGCCCAAAAAAACGCCACAAGCGGCTGATCAAATTTGAAAGCGACTCCAGGGAAAAACAAGCCCAATGAAGCGGACTTGGCAACTATGTTTGGCTGTCGAAGCCGGAGCTAACCGAAGCTAAGAAACATAGCGACCGGAAACTGTCGGAAACTACCGGAAACTGCGTAATTCGGCTTAAAAATAACAATAAAAAATAATTGTGATAATAATACTTTGTTTATATACCCAGTTAAAACAACCACAGCTGCAACAAAGCTGAAATAAAGAACATTTAAACCTAAATTATTTTTTTAAATTATTATTTTTATTTATTTATTTAACTTTTGTCTGATTTCCACAAGGGAAAAATAACTTGTGGCTAAATAATACTTTATTTATAAAGCTTTATTTCAGCTTTGTTGCAGCTGTGGTTGTTTTAACTGGGTATATAAATAAAGTATTATTATCACAATTATTTTTTATTGTTATTTTTAAGCCGAATTACGCAGTTTCCGGTAGTTTCCGACAGTTTCCGGTCGCTATGTTTCTTAGCTTCGGTTAGCTCCGGCTTCGACAGCCAAACCTTGTTGGTTCAGAGGTTGCTCCGCGCGGACACATGCGCTGCAGCTGAACGGCGGTTTTGCGTAGGGACAGATAGACCAAGGACAAAGACGCTGTGGAACGCGTGAAGCAGCAGACAGCAAGATTTAGTGGAGGGACCACGAGCTAACATGCTAATGCTAACGGACCCGAGTGGTGGCGGTCCGAGACGCCTGCTGGGGCCGGGAGCTCGCATCCATGTGTGCCTGGCAGCCTCAGATGTTTGATGGACACCGATGTAACATGTTAAAACGCGGATAAACAGCTGGGCATAGTCTTCACTTTAGAATGGTTCACAAATACACTACTAGCAACTGCCTTAATTAATGATGCATTGCAGGATTAATAGATAGTGAAATCATTTTTGTCTGATTTCCACAAGGGAAAAATAACTTGTGGCTATTTAGGATTTATGAAACATTAACAAAACCTTAATAAAGCATGAATAGTCTTCACTTTAGAATGGTTCACAAATACACTTAAGTAACTACTAGCAACTGCCTTAGTTAATGATGCATTGCAGGATTAATAGATAGTGAATTCATTTTTGTCTGATTTCCACAAGGGAAAAATAACTTGTGGCTATTTAGGATTTATGAAACATTAACAAAGCCTTAATAAAGCATGAATAGTCTTCACTTTAGAATGGTTCACAAATACACTTAAGTAACTACTAGCAACTGGGCAGCACGGTGGCACAACTGGTAGAGCTGCTGCCTCTCAGCGAGAAGGTTGCCGGTTCAAATCCCGGTCCGGGGCCTTTCTGGGTGGAGTTTGCATGTTCTCCCCGTGCATGCGTGGGTTTCCTCCGGGTACTCCGGTTTCCTCCCACAGACCAAAAAACATGCTTGTTAGGCTGATTGGTGACTCTAAATTGACCCTAGGTGTGAGAGTGGATGGTTGTTTGGTGTGAGTGAGACAGGTCCCTCTTGTAAATGAGTCCCCGTGACTCAACGAGGCTAGCCTGTATAAATAAAGGTTGATTGATTGATTGATTGATTGAACTGCCTTAATTAATGATGCATTGCAGGATTAATAGATAGTGAATTCAAACATTATTTAACAATTAGTACGCATTTAATACATGTGGTGAAAGCACATTAATTTGTGCATTTACAAATATAGATAGCATAGTTAATTCATGAGTTATTAAGCATGAATAAACATTGAGTACGTAGGTTTTGGAACTCATTATTCTTTATGTATAAAGCGTTAACAAGTGTGTTAATTAATAGTGTATTAAGTGTGAATCATCCTTAATTAATGATGTTTTCATTGTTAATTAAATGTTTGTTAATGCTTAAATAAGGCTTAATAGTGTGTAGTTATTATAAAGTGTTACCAAAAAATTTTAAGCATGTGTAGAAGTATGCATAATTATGTTTGTATACTTTAAAGTAAGTTTGTTCATGTTTTTATTTGTATATATCAGGTGTATCCATTTGTATAAAACTATCATTAATAAAACATGGTTCATCTTCACCTTGTTTGAGGCATCAGTGTGAAAAGAGAATGGGAGTGTTCTGCTTCCACTTTTCAATTTTTGGACAACTTCTATCATATTCTGTTATAATTATTTTAGTAATACAAGTTCATAATGTAAATAGAATTGTGAGGGTCCAGACTTAAATAAGGACAAAGGTGTTCAAAAATCCACCAAATAATTCAATTTAATAGTTCCAAAAATAAACTAACAAATAATTAAATTTCTGTGAGAGTTCTACTGGCTGCAGCTCCTACCCAAGATGGCCGCCAATTACCACAGCTGCCGGTCATCTCCCTGAAGAGACCTTCAACTATATAAGGCTGCAGTCAAGTTCTACTCTTCGCTGGGGCATTGAGCTATTTATGGTATTTATGCTCTCAGCCTGTTTGTTTCCTCAAAAAGAGTTTCTAACCTTGTTCTCTGTGCCTCCAGTTCTCCTGTGTTCGTGGATCCCTTTCTGTTCTGGCTCGCCTTGGGTTCAGTTCCTGGTCCTCGTGCCTGATCCTCCAAGCCATCCATCTGTGGAGTGGAACTGGTTCACCATCCTCTGGACTCACTTGGATTCACTCTCATGCTCTACTCAAACCATCCAACCTGTAAGAGGAAAAACATCACGAATAATCAAAGGACCACTCTTATTCCAATCCATCTGACATCCTGTTTGTTTCTCAGGAGCTCCAGAGGATCACCTGTAAATAGTCACCTGCACAAAATAAACACTGTTTAATTTTCTATCTTGTGGAGTCTTGTCTCGTTCCGGGTCTCGTACCAATCTGGGTTTACTGAAATCATTACAATTTCAATGAAAAATAAATCAAAAGATAATAACAAATTTGGGCCCAACTTAAACAGGTCAACTCAAGTCTAACAAGGAGGAATGATTCCAGATTAGATTTTAAATAACTGATTTATGGGGAAGAAAAATGATTTATTTTACTGTGATCCACCTGATGAGCTCCACTTATACTTAAGGCTGCAGTCAAGTACTCTTCGCTGGAGCATTGATGCCTACTCATGGTATTTATGCTTCTAGCCAGTTTGTGAGTACAGTACTTTGAGAGACACTTACCTTGTTTTTTGTTGTGTTTCCAGTCCTCGTTTCCATCTTGGTCCTGGGACCAGTTCTCACCCACAATGGATTCCACCGTGGAGAATCAGCTAGAAGATATGCACCACCCATGGCCTTATTAAAAAAAATATTGAAAGATTATTGAAAGACTATTCAGTACAGCAGGACAGATTCTCTCTCCCAAAAGAGACAGACTGGACAAAAATAATCTTCTGAACTTGAACAATAAATTCTTGCTGCAATATTAAAATGTGTCAGTTCATGGATGGGACGTTAGGAGACAAGAGATGTTTCCAAATGACTCAACACTTGGGTCCAAGTTTTGCAAATGGTGTCAGGAAGTTAAAATATTGTTCACTATTGACCCATTACAAGGTTGACTAGACAGTATTTTAATCAGAGTTGATGACAAACTGGAGTTGAAGTGATCAATGTCTATTCCTTTGTTAGGTCTAATGCTCCTTTTTTCATCAGACAACTTTTACTTCAATGTTTTTACTGGTTTTATTTTGTGTTAAATAAAAAAATTCAGAGGTATAATCATTCCTCTTTCTTATTTTATTTAATGACATTTAACCTGCAGGTCATCCCTGAAATTCTGACGCACACAGAATCACAAGCCCAAGTGTGAACGGTGTCACACAATAAAATCATGCACTATCTGCAGCATTGTTCTTTAAACTGGAACAACACTTTTAAAGTATTACAGAAAATATACATACAGTACGCACACTTAATGATACTGTAGGCCATTGCATTAGGTAATACATTCAGCAAGTACTTTTACTTTAATACTTTAAGTATTTTTAAAAGCAAATACTTCTTTACTTTTACTTAAGTAAAAACATTAATGTGGTACTTCTACTTACACTAGAGTACATTTTTGTCTGTTTATTTGTACTTTTACTTAAGTACAGTGTTTGAGTACTTTCTCCTCCACCACTGCTTTTAACTAGCATTTTGATACTTTCAGCAAAAAAATTGCTACTTTTAGTGTTTTGCTACTCATCAATATTTTCCTCTTTTTGCTGAAGCTTAGCAGTTTAAGCATCTGTCTTGTAGCTACTGTCAGGAGATGTGGCAGAGTGAAGAAATATGTTTATAAAAAATGTTACATACTGAACCTTTAACACAGACACTGAGGAGTAAAACAGTTCATGACATGAGCTGAAGATGGACAGACAGGAGTCGTCTTCAGACATTCGGGTTTATAATAACTAGCAACTTTTATAATGTTGTACAATACACCACAGATAAGCACAGCTTGTAGCTAGCTACTGTTGGAGAGACAGCAAGCCCTTGCTGTACTGTTGACTGACCGCAACACAACACACCACGTCATGCACACAGAGATCAGCTCAAACTTTGCTCATGTAGCGATTCATTAAACTCACTTAATATTACTTGCTTATCTGTGTAGAAAGGCACCATTAATAATTACTGCTGTTCAACGTCGCTAGTTGCGTGTATCAGCTCTGAAGGTGTAAACAGAGAGAATCCCCCGCTCCCCCACCTTCCTCGGCTCGAACCGGAAGTGCTGGCGATCCGTGGCGATAAGAGACGAGTCCAGGCTCGAGGGCGGCGGAAAATGCGACCTGTACAGTCCAAAAGTTTTGTACAGATGGGACATAAGCTACGGCCGCTAGCGGCCGCTAGTTATAATTAGATTCAATGGAAAAGCATGGGAAAAGCCCCCAGGCGGCGCCGAGCGGGGAAACCGGAAGTACGTCACTCACAATCAGAAAACGTTTTTTGAAACAAACAATCATTACTCATAAAATATTTATCCTACACAACTAAAAACATATATGCATGCATTTCGAAATATTTTTATTTTATTATTTCACTTTTATAAAAAAAAAAAAAAATCTTCAAATGGTGAAGAAGAAGAGCTGCAGATCCAAGGAGGAGCGGCGCCCCTAGCACCCTCTAGTGGCGGCCGCCTCTGGTACAGTAGTATCTAAATGTTTTCCATTCGCGTGGCACAGTCTTGCAAACCATTAAACCCTAAAACTTTAATCTGAAACTTTGGAAGCTAAAAACAATGTAAGCTAACAACTTTGTAAGCTAACAAGTTCGTTTTTTGTAGTTTTGATTTTTATTGTACTAAAACATTTTTGGAGTGGGTCCAGATGAACTTACCTCGTGTTGTGTGCTTTGAAAAAAGGTAGGTCGCTAAACGATGACATCAGAAACCTTGTTGTTTTATTTTTTTCAAAACTTCCGGTCAGTTCATAATTTATTTTCAGAGGGGATCACTGCCATCTAGTGATACCTACTGTACTCAGCACTTTAATAACATTCAATTAGGACTCTACTCGTGAAATACTACGTCTTTCCCATTTCATAATGACAGATACGCAAAGGGCTGCAGGGGGCGGTCTGACCAAACGTAAGATGCATGAGGAGTCGGGAATGAGGACGTGTTGGAAATGTCTGACACTGAGGTATCTTTTAAGGGTGATGAAATGGACCGGAGGGTCACTTTTAGTTTGGGGAGGGGCCAACATTACATGTCATTTGGAAAGGGTAGGCCATGCCTTCTAGTGCATATGAATGTTCTGTTGATCAGTCTGAGTTGAACCCTCCACCTGTCCCTGCTGCTACTTCTACACCCATTGGTAATGCAAGGTCTGACCTCAGTCAACTTGTTTCTACTGAGGCTCTCAGTGGGGTGATTGCTGATTTGGCTAAGCAGATTGGGGATACCATTACGACAAACCTGAGTGGGATAAACCCACAAAGTCAGTCTCAGGTTGCTGACAGCCAACCCAGCGTCCCGACTGATCAGTCACAAAGGAGGTTTGTAGTTCAGTCTGATATCAGGGCACCACCATATTTCAAAGGTGACCACACTGACCCTTTCTCCATCCAGGAATGGGAGGGTTTGATGAGATGTTATCTGTCAAGAATAAAATGTGTGAACTCTGTAGAAATGTGTGAAATCATCACATCCAGACTTATTGGGAAAGCCAGAGATGTGGTTCAGGTGTCGCTTCGCTGCCAGCCTCAGTCATGTAGTGACAAGTTAGTTTCTACTGTTTTTGATATTCTGAAACGCAACTTTGGTGAGCTGATCTTCTCCAGTTTGCCAATGAGAGACTTTTATAACATCCTGCCTGCTGATGGAGAGACTGCCATGGACTACTGGATCCGACTGAACAAGTCTATTGAAGCAGCTGATGAGTGTTTGCGTAGAAGGGGGAAGCAGGTGGAGGATCCAGGAGCTGAAGTTGTTACAATGTTCATCAACCACTGTCCTGATCCTGGTCTAGCTCTTTCCTACCAGCTGAAACCTGTTGAGGAGTGGACTGCTGCTGAGGTCCAGAGTTGCCTTGATAACCATGTTGTGAGTCTTAGGAGATCGATGGTTACTACGAACAGGGTCGTTGGTTCGTCTACAGGCCCTGTCGTTCTCTCCTGTCGTCCTCAACTTGGTGCTCAATCACCTACTGCTGTGTTGCCAGCCGATGCAACACCATTTGCTGTCCATTTTACCCAGGCTGCTTTAGCATGTGATTGTTCTTCAGCTTCAGGTCCCTTGTATCAGCAACCACAGCAGCATGTTGCTCCACAAT
Organism: Garcialebias charrua; assembly: GCA_038048925.1. NCBI lineage: Eukaryota > Metazoa > Chordata > Actinopteri > Cyprinodontiformes > Rivulidae > Garcialebias > Garcialebias charrua. The sequence continues at coordinate 1,587 of JBBPBX010054487.1, read as the reverse complement.
CCACACCCTTTCAGACTGCCGGTCCATCCAAGCCATTTTTTTCCTCCAGTTCAGGAGTATGCTGGTGAAGATTCTGAGTCGTCCAGGACATGATAAAATCAAAAAAGGCGTTCAATACAGGATCAACTGGACTTTATTTGTTGCAGAAAACGTTTCGACTTCTGTCCAGAAGTCTTTTTCAATTCTGAATGAATGGAAGCTGTGAGAACGAGAAGTTTTATACAAGCCACGCACCAACATATGAAATTGGAAACTGAAATAACACCACAAAATACCTAACATGCCCATTCTATTTAAATTGACAAAACAACACATCACACCTGGGGGTTTGTAACACATACATGTAAATTGAAAGATCACACCTTAACAGTAGGAGGTTCCCTTGAGGTCTCTGGTAGAAGACACAAAACTGTATGTAAATTGACAAAAAACACCTCCCAAACAACAACAGAGGCTACTCAGAGAAACTTTGTTAGTCTAATTTACAGACAAGACATCCCTGCTCCCATCCAGTGTAAAACGTTTCGGAATCAAATCCAAAACTGAGTTATAAGTCTTAGAAAGTTGAAATCTCAGACCTCCTCCTCTGTTAAGAGAAGGTTTTTCTCTCTTAACATACAAAGCTTCCTTCACCCCCCTCTCAAACCATCTGTGCTCTCGGTCCAAAATTTGAACATTCTGGTCCTCAAATGAGTGACCCTTGTCCGTGAGGTGGAGGTGAACAGCTGAGTTTTGTCCAGAGGAGGTAGCTCTCCTATGTTGAGACATTCTTTTGTGGATAGGTTGCTTCGTTTCTCCGATGTAACGGTCTGAGCAGACTTCGCTGCACTGGACTGCATAAACCACACCACTCTGTTTGTGTGTGGGGGTTTGGTCTTTAGGGTGGACCAACCTCTGTCTGAGAGTCCTGCTAGGTTTGAAATGTACTGGGATGTTGTGTTTGTTGAAAATCCTTCTGAAATTCTCTGAGACTCCAGCAACATAAGGAATGACAATGTTTTTCCGTCTGTTAGACTTTTTCTGTTCATTATTGTGTTTAACAGATTTCCTTGCTGACTTGACAAAAGCCCAGTTGGGATATCCACATGTTTGCAGAGATTTTTTGATGTGTTTCTGTTCCTTTTCCTTCCCTTCTGTCTTCGTGGGGATGTGTTCTGCCCGATGCTGTAAAGTTCTGATGACAGAAAGTTTGTGCTCCAGTGGATGGTGAGAGTCGAACAGGAGATATTGGTCTGTGTGGGTTGGTTTTCTGTAAACTTCAATGTTGAGACTGTCATCTCCCTCCATATGCACCAAACAGTCCAAAAAAGGTAGCTTATTGTCGTTAGCATCCTCTCTGGTGAACTTGATGTTGTTATCAACCGAGTTAACACTAGCACTACCACATGTGAGCCATTTGGATATTCTAACTATACTTCCCATGGGAGTTAGTCAAATGGCTCATTGAATTAGCATTTTTGCAGCCATTGGTATGTATATGAGGCCATTCTGTTGGTGTGGATGAGGCCTTGGGGGCATAATTATATATCAGAGTCAGAGAGTCAGAGAGTCTTTATTGTCATTTGCACCGCATGTGGTACATGTGAT
>JBBPBX010054486.1:0-14189 GCA_038048925.1 Garcialebias charrua | reverse complement strand
TAAAGCTGCACTATGTAACTTTGTAGTGCAGTCTGTAACTTTTCTAACAATATATTTTTAACATATTTCTTCACTCTGTCACTATCTACTGACAGACTGATGTTAGACAAAGTAATCTCTGAAAAAAACTATAGTCCCCTTGCTTCTCTATCAGCATTTATAAAAACACTAAAAACACAGAGTGACCCGCCGTTAACCAGCCAATAAAAACAGAGCTTGAATTTGAATCAGCCAATAAAAACAGAGCTTGAATTTGAATCAGCCAATAAAAACAGAGCTTGAATTTGAATTTCAGCAGGGCCAGGGGGAGCAGAGCCATATATGGCTCTGAGGGGGAGGGATCAGAATGCTTTGCCTGTTGAAAATATTTCTAAGTTCTGCGCTCTACAGAAAGTTACACATAGCACCTTTAAGACCAATTTTTTAAATCCACAATAACAACATGCTCATCAAATAAATTGTAGTTCCTCTACAAAATTGAAAGTTAAATATCCCATTTAGGTTTACATTGATATATAGATGTATTTTGATTTTAACACATAATGAAAATGTACCGTTAGATTTCTGTGACTTGTTGAAATTACATGTTGTACCTGAACGCAGGAGGCTGAGTGAGCAGTCCCTCAGAAATGGGTGGAGTTTTTTGGGTTATGTGTTCAGATGGGTTGTCCCCGTTTGTTGCTCTGTTTAGTGCTGGGTTGGCATTTATGTTTAAGATGTTGTTAGCAGTGGTGGGCACAGACCGCTAGAGAGCGCTAAAGCGCTATTCCGCTTACAGTGGACCTAAACTTTTTGTCAGCGTTTTTGTGAATTGACTAACTTTTATAATTCATAAGCGGATTTGTGCTATTTTTATTTAAAATGCAGTACCGCTAATAACTAATTATCTATTAGTAAACACCAATAAACTTATTTACAAGCTCTGCTCATTCTCAATCAGTTCATCTGGACAGTTTCTTTTTAGTAGAAAGTTTCACCCTCACTCCAGAGGGCTTCGTCAGTCAGAGTAGTCCAAAGCAAACTGAAGCTACCCCTTGGCTACAGCAAACTGGTTGGTCCACTTAAGTTGTTTACTTGGTGGGGTAGCTTCAGTTTGCTTTGGACTACTCTGACTGACGAAGCCCTCTGGAGTGAGGGTGAAACGTTTCTACTAAAAAGAAACTGTCCAGATGAACTGATTGAGAATGAGCGGATTTGATACCTGGACTATTGAGAATGAACTTTCTTATTTACAAGCTCTTATGCTGCTTGTTTTTTACCTTTTTCCCCACGTAAACAGCAGAGGAGGAAAGGGTGTGAGGGGGAGGGGGGCAGAGCTGAGAACAGACTCGGCTCTACCATGTAGGTAAATGCCTGGGGGTCCCATTTCAGCAGTGGCCCCGGCCCCGCCTCGCCCCGTGCAGTCACCTACATCACTAACATTGCTCATGCTTGTTAATGTACATTTAACATAAAAATAATTATAGTTACGATGAAAACGATCATTAAATACGCAATAAAAAAAACGGTCGATTTCTTTATCCCCCTACTAAAAATGGACTATTCCATCTTGACAACTTCCGGGTCATAGTTGAACTCAGGGGCTAATTCTGTAGCTGGCTGCGCTCGGTGTCTTCATAAATCCGTAAATAACCCGCTGTTTCAAGCCAAATTAACGTGGCCGGATGATTTTATTGTGTGTTTTGTGATGACCATTCGACGGTGAGTCGTTATTTTTATGTATTTTAGTTACTTTTCATTAAATCTGTTGACTACCTATAGACGCTAACTGTGTCTGCCTGTTACACCGGTAGTGCTGGGTTACTAATGAAATCCGTAAATAACACCGCTGTTTCAAGCCAAATTAACGTGGCCGGAGGAGTTTATTGTGTGTTTTGTGTCGACCATTCGACGGCGAGTTGTTAGTTTCATGTATTTTGGGTTACTTTTATGTATAAATGCGGTGGCGACACACCCGTGTATTTGAGATTTAAACGTGGTTTTAGGGATTAAAAGATCATTCTATTTTTTGTTAATTTCGTGGCCGAATAGAATATATCAGAGTCAGAGTCAGAGTCAGAGAGAATTTATTGTCATTTGCACCGCATGTAGTACATGTGTTGAAAACGAGATTATGTACACAGGGTCCCAGTTACATCCAACAACAAATGCAAGAGAAAAACAATAATAACATCTAGGATTAACTAAGAGAGACATCAGCTAGTAATACACTAAGCCCTAATGTAGTAGAAAAACATCATTATAAACAGCAGCACGAACATGAGCAGATGGTCACAGATGAACGCAGCAACAAGAAACAGATCAGCATCAGCATGATGTGACATTTTGCAGTGTTTATTCTTATTATTTATTTATTCATGAGTCTGACAGCCTCAGGGTAGAAGCTGTTCCTCAGTCTAGTGGTTCTACATTTGATGCTCCTCAACCTCCGTCCCGAGGGGAGTGGTGCAAAGAGTGAGTGTGCTGGGTGAGTGAGGTCTTTCATGATGCAGGTGGCTCTTTTTCTGCATCTGGAGGTGTAAATGTCTGTGATGGTGGGGAGACTGACTCCCACAGACTTCTGTGCAGCCTTCACCACTCTTTGTAGAGCTTTTCTCTCTGCAACTGTGCAGCCTCCATGCCACACGTTGATGCTGGAGCACAGGACGCTCTCCACTGCACACCTGTAGAACGAGGTGAGGACTGGGCTTCTCAGACCGGCTCGTCTCAGCCGTCTGAGGAAGTAGAGTCTCTGATGACCTTTCTTGATCAGGCTGGTGGTGTTATTGCTCCAGCTGAGGTTATCATTCATGTGTACACCCAGGTATTTGTAGCTGGAGACCACCTCCACCGCAGATCCACCTATATACAGTGGGGTGTGGGTGTGTTTGTTCCTTCTGAAGTCCACAATCATCTCCTTCGTCTTCTTCACATTCATGTGAAGGTTATTCTCTTTGCACCAACTCTCCAGATGTTCCACCTCCTGTCTGTAGCTGGATTCATCATTATCTGTGATGCATCCCACCACAGCTGTATCATCTGCAAACTTAACAATATGACAGCCTGGATGTGTGGCTGTACAATCATATGTGAGCAGAGTAAACAGAAGAGGGCTCAGCACACATCCCTGAGGAGAGCCAGTGCTGAGGGTGATGGTGGAGGAGGAGAAGTTGTGGATCTTCACGGACTGTGGTCTGTTTGTTAAGAAGTCTAAGACCCAGTTACAAATAGAGGGGCTTAGTCCAAGTGTGGATAGTTTGTCTATCAGAGTTTGGGGGATCATGGTGTTGAAGGCAGATGTGAAGTCCACAAAGAGCAGACGCACGTATGAGTCCTTCTGATCCAGGTGGGTGAGAGCAGTGTGGACCACGGAGGAGATGGCGTCCTCTGTTGATCGGTTCTCACGGTATGCATATTGATGAGGGTCCTCGTTGATGTTGACGGCTGTCTTGATGTGGGACATGACCAGTTTCTCAAAACATTTAGCGACTATCGGGGTGAGGGCCACCGGTCTATAGTCATTCAGACCAGTCACTGTGGAGCTTTTTGGGACTGGGATGATGGTGGCAGTCTTCAGGCAGGTGGGAACTGACTCCAGTGCAAGTGAGGTGGTGAAGATGTCAGCCAGCACCTCACAGAGCTGGTCCGCACATTCCTTCAGAACTTTCCCTGGGATGTTGTCTGGACCCGTAGCTTTATGAGGGTTGATCCTTCTGAGACTGCCTCTCACTTCTGCTGCGGTCACTTTGAGGTGCTCCTCGTCTGGTGATGAGGTGAGTCTGGTGCTAGTTGGTCTGTTTGGATCATCAAAACGTGCATAAAACTTATTGAGGGCATCAGGCAGGGATGGGTCCCTGGGGCATTGTTTGCTTTTGCCCTTGTAGTCTGTTAAGCATTTGATGCCCTGCCACATGCTCCGTGGATCATGTGAGGTGAACTGTCCCTCGATCCTCTGTGCATACGCGGCTTTGGCCTTCTTTATGCCATCATCCAGTTCTCTCCTGCACTTTCTCAACTCCTCAGTGTCATATGTACGTAAAGTATTAAATAAATCCTTTGATTTTTGTAATTTCATCCTTTTAGGATCATTTTTGTTACTTTTCAGTTGGCAGTGTAGTGCAAATATTGATAACGCTGCCGGCTATATATAAATATATATATATATATATATATAATATAGAAATATATAAATAGCGGATTAGATTAGCTTCCCCTAATTTTCATAAGACATTTGTGCTTTTGAAATTGTGGACCTAAAAAAATTAATAAGCGTTTTAGAAATTGTGGAACTAATTTTTTAATTAGCGGTGCCCACCTTTGGTTGTTAGTGACTGTAAAATTCTCAACCAAGCAACTAAACAAATAAAAATGATGCAGTAGTGTACATGCTGATTAAAAATGTATCTACGTGGCAAAACTAAACAAATAAAAATGATGCAGTCACCACCCAGAGATGAATGGTGTCGCTCTACCCATGCTCCATAGAGAGCATCTTAACATACTGCATCAATGAGTGGTATCTAGCTGCACAGTGGCTCAGAGGAAAGCGCTCCAGAGAGTTATCAACACAGCCCAGAAGATTATGGACTGCCCTCTGAAAGATCTACAGTTCTACTGCTAGATAGGACATCTTAAAGGACATGTCTCACCTTGAACATGATCCGTTTAAGGTCCATATCAACCAAGGCAAGAACAAAGAGATTAAAAGGTGTTTTTTCATCAGCCATTGCTGAACGTGTGGAATGTTTAAAATCTGTAATTGTTACGTTTTAATCATATAATAATAATAATAATTTGAGTTCACACTCAATAATCAAGCTTAAAAATCCAACAAAGTTCAGTCAGGTACAGGTACTCTGGACGGTTTCTTTTTTTGTTGAGGCATTTCGTCTTTCATGCAAAGGACTTCGTCTGTCCGAGGAGCCACAACAAACTCAGTCCCACAAGCAGCAAACCCACATAGTGGGTCAACCAGTTTGATGGTGATAAGATGGTTTTTGGGGCCCGCCCTCTCCCCCATCGACTCCTCTGAGGCAGCCATAGCCAAAGTGGTTCAAAATGTCAAAGTTTCAAACGTCTCAACAAAAAAGGAAACCGTCCAGATTACCTGACTTAACTTTGTTGTACCTTTTGTACAGTTTATGTTTATATGTACCTATATGTATATTTTTATTTTATTGTTTACTTTTATTCAATGTTTTGATTTGTGCGCTGGGAAGCAAACTCAAATTTCACTGTATTCAGATGCAATGACAATAAAGGTCTATTCTACTCTACTCCAAGTCTTTCTACAACCTCTCCACTGAATGTAGGTCATCACGGTAACTGGATCTAATTGGATTGTATTTAAGTGAATTATTGGAATGAAGTAGACTGAAGGGACCTGAATTGGATTAAAGATGGATTGAATTAGACCATGTTTAATTGGACTTGGGTTTAGCTTGTTTATTTTCTCTGTAAGGATGACTTTTGTTGTGAATGAACAAAGAACTGAACAGACTGAAACATGACCAGTTCAGAACAGAAATGATTTTGACACTGTGGTGGAAGGGTGTGGCTTTGGGTCAACTTTAGAGTTATTGTTACAAGACCCAATCCATTAAGATGTAGTTCAGTGACAGTTTTTTTTAATAGATATTGTTGTTTCATGAATAAAATTTTATTGTATTTACTTTGTATAAAAAGATAATCAAAATTTGTTTTCAAAGGTTGTTCTTTTTTAAATTTATCCAAATCCATACCCCTGGACATGTCCTTCTATATAACAAATTAGATGTTTTACTAAGTAAAAAAAAAAATCCAAATTAAGTGTATATCCACTATGTGGACTTAGGCCCTGTACACACGTAGCCTGGTGTTTGAAAAACGAATATCTGCGCAAAAAAAATCTCTGTGCATACATGTTCGGATATTTAAAATGTTCGTCTACATGTCCCCGTTTATTTTCACCACAGAGCGTTGTAAAGAATATGCCGAACCCATAGGTGGCAGTGTAGTGCAGTCACAACCTTTCAACCCAGCCACAACTTCCTGTTATAATTTTTTTTTTCCCCATTCGTTTGTGTGGACAGACCGCGAGGTTGAACTACTATTAAATACCGTGTTGGAGTACAAAGTTAATAAAACGCAGGAAAATGTCGACTGGGAATCATGTCCGACTGGGAATCATGTCAGAGCAGGTATGTTGACATTTTTAGTGCTTTTTTTTCGCCGAGCATTATGTGATGTCAGCGCCGCTCCAGCTGGCCCAGAAACCTCAGGTTCTGAAAGTCCACATGCAGACTCGAAAGCGGAGAATTCTCAAATCTCCACTTTGGTCTGAGTTTTTTTATTATTCGTTTATAGTTACATCAACCGGAGTTCACGTGTGGATGATAGGCCAAACCGCACGATAAACTGTTCGGTTTTACTGATATCCGGCTACGTGTGTACAGGGCCTTATGCCGGCTACACACCAAACGCGTTTCGAGCAGCCGAAGCAGCCAGTTTACATGCAAAGTCTATGTGGAGGAGTGGCGAGGAGCTGTGAAGCGTGACGCGGCGCGTTTTGAGCAGTTCGAGCAACGCGGCAGGGCGCGGCAGTTCTTTTCCGCGCACGCGGAGCGTCCAGAGCAGTCGCTGCTCGAGTTCAACAAATTTAACTTTGACCTACTTCGGCTACTCACCGCGTAACAGCAACCAATCGGGAGAGACTCTGCTATGTGATGACGCAATGACGACTGTTTTTGGACCTTTTAAACTTAGCCCAACGAGCCTCCATTAAGAAACCAGCCTCCGGTAAGAAACTTGGCATTTTTACAGTTGCCGCTGTCCGCTCCAGCGTACGATCACCCCAAACATTTAAAAAAAAGTTTTAATCTCAACAAAGACTTCGGAGCTGCAGTTCGGCTCGTAGAAAACCCACTCAAGTAGTAACGAGGCTCACGAACAGCTAGTTTTATCTACCCGGTGTACAAAACACAAAACAAACCCGACCGGAAAAGGACCAAGACGCTCCTCCCACTGCGCGTCTTTAGACGCGTTCGGTGTGAACAGACATCTGTTGACAAGCAGCCAACACCGCGCGTCGGGAGCGTTTTTGCTGCTGAAGACGTGTTAGGGAACCCGGCATTAGAGCATCACTGTTTGGCTTCCACTGTTTAAGATAAAGGATAACAAATGAAAACAATTCATTGTGCCAACTCCGGTGCATTTACATTCTTTTAAAATGATTAATGTGCACTGTCAATTTAAATAAATAGAGCTGTTGCCTCTCAGTGAGAAGGTTGCCGGTTCAAATCCCGTCCGGCGGCCTTTCTGGGTGGAATTTGCATGTTCTCTCCGTGCATGTGTGGGTTTCCTCTGGGTACTCCAGTTTCCTCCCACAGACCAAAAACATGCATGTTAGACTGATTGGTAACTCTAAATTGTCTCTAGTTGTGAGTGAGAGAGTGAATGGTTGTTTGTCTCTATGTGTCCCTGTGATGGACTGGAGACCTGTCTAGGGTGTCCCCTGCCTCTCAAACAGTGACTGCTGGACATGGGCACCAGTGGCCCCCGTGACAGAAGAAGCGGGTTAAGATGATGGATGAATGAAATTAAATGAAATAAAGGCAAAGATTATACTTTATTACATATATTTTATGATTTTATATTATTAATATAAGCTTGGTTTTTATTTCAAAATTAAAGGAGACCACATATTGGTTTTATAAATTTTTATGGTATATGTCTGTGGGCTATCCAGACCATGTTCATTCAATTTAATGCACAAAATAATTCTTAGATAATGAAATATCCCCTTTTTAGTTCTGCCTTTTCTCATTTCCATTCTGAACAGGCTGTTTATGATAATGAGCTCGAATTTTAAAAAAAAAAAGTTTTTTTTTGTAAATACAGTTTTTCTCATAACCTGTTCCTCTAATTTCCCATGAAAATACATTTGGAATTTCATGAATGGTGTTAAAGAGTTTGTGAGAAAGTGTGGGGTGGTGTCAGGTAGAAGGGTAAGCTGGGTTGGGTGGTAGTGGAGTGGAGCAGTTTGTTCTTCTGGAACAGGCTCCAATTACACTGAGGGTGTGAAACCATCCATAACACCCTGATTAGCCTGTCTGTCATCCTGCTGCAGCAGCAAACGCAGAGCCGGCTCCGGTTGCTGCGGCGCGCCACTTTGCTGGAACACAGTTTTTGTCAGATAAAGTGCACGTCGGTGGCCAAAAAACCTCTGCCCCAATCAAAGGCTGCTTCTAACAATACAGAAAAAGCCCAGTCTGACCATTAGCACAGTGCCTTCCAACCTCCCACAACTAATCCATCCCTGACACCTATGCCCTTCTCCTCAGTGAGCTCTCCTCCATTAGCTGCTTACAATGGCATGCTTCAGAGAGACTGAGCAGGTTCAGGCGACAGACACTACAGCTGCTTATAGTAACAGATGTCTGAGTGCAGAGCCAAAACTAAACCAATGACTTCTGCATCCTTTATGCCTCTGACTAAAGTACGAAGTGCTTCAAGCTAACGGATGATAAAACGGTGATTTGTACATTCTGCAAGTTTACTTAAGGCTCAACAGCAGCAGAACAACGAATAAATGAAACTACCGTAAAAGTTGCATGTAAGGTGTGCATGTTGTCTGCCAGCAACATTTTTGACTGAATAAATGTTTAAGAAACTTAAAACTAGAATTTGGGCCTGGGTTTGATCGTTTAATACTGTTAGACAAGTGTTGTGTTGAGATTTGTTCCCTTATTGAAATCTGATGTCTCACCAGGTTCATGAATCTTGAAATCTATGACAGGGGGTGTCCGATCCAAACAAGCAACATAGACCATCGACATTTATTAAAATATTAAACTTCATAAAGCCTGGAAGTTGAAACCAGAGCCTTTACAGCATCCACGAAGGATGGTCCCAGTACAAGTTTTATTCCCTGCCACCATCCTATAAACAAAAATGACTTTGCCCTTGGTAAAAGTAGACAAATTTAAAATTAGCAATGCACCGGTACTTGCTTTTCTCAGCAGAGCCATTTGACTGAACACTTACAAAAGAACAATTTCTCACCAGTTTGCTGCAGTTCTTGCCAACAGTATCACAACATGTTGAATACACAAGTTGTATGTATATTTAGGTCTACAACAATATATAAACCGGATTCCAAAAAAGCTGGGACACTAAACAAATTGTGAATAAAAACTGAATGCAATGATGTGGAGATGGCGCATGTCAATATTTTATTTGTAATAGAACATAGATAACAGATCAAAAGTTTAATCTGAGTAAATGTAACATTTTAAAGGAAAAATATGTTGATTTAAAATTTCACAATGTCAACAAATCCCAAAAAAGTTGGGACAAGTAGCAATAAGTGGCTGGAAAAAGAAAATTGAGCATATAACAAACAGCTGGAAGACCAATTAACACTAATTAGGTCAATTGACAACATGATTGGGTATAAAAAGAGCTTCTCAGAAGCCGTTTACGCATTGGCCAGCCCTCCCCGGCTCTCCCAGCTTCTAACCCGGGTTCGGCGTCTTCGCATTTACCTTTTCCGCCCGGGATCCACCCTTGTTCTGGAACCATCTTCACCGTGGTTCTATCGGGCCCGGCCCTGACGGACCCAGTTTCACGTCATGTACTGCTCACATTTGATTCGTTGTTTGCAGCAGGGGCGGGACTCATTCAAACAACCTCAGCGCGAGGGTTGAATTTCATTCATATTTAACTACAGAAACCCCTAAAACAATTGTTAACTGAATTAGTATTTCTGAGTTAAATTTTTGTTAATAACTGATCACAAATCAGCTTATGTTACAACGTAAATAACAACGAAGCGCGGACCCATTTCCGCCTTTCAGCGCGGCTTGAATGTCATTAAAATATAACTAATGTTGTCTAACTGTTGCGCGCAGCCAGGGTTTTAAAATATGACTAATAATCTCTAACTCCTTTGCGTATCTAGAATGTCAAGAGTGGTGATTCCTTCATAAGCAACGTGAACTCCTAAAAAAAAACAATCCGCCACTGTGGCTTACGGGGTTAATGCTGTTGTGTCTTAACCAGACGAAGCGGGTTCGCGTCCCACCTGGGACAATGTTTTTTTTTTACGTTTGTCTGATTTGTGATCAGTTATTAACAAAAATTAAACTCAGAAACACTAATATATATATATCCAGCAAACAATTTTTCTTTAGCGGAGTCTCCTCTCTTAAAACACGAACACTCCACCCACGTGAAGAGAGCACCCCACCCACTTCCAGAGAACTGCCCACCCACTTCAAGGTGGCTCTGCGGCAAATGCGTAATGAACGCGGGTGGCCCAGAGCCACCCAGGGGAGCCCCGGGCCATTGAGGGCTGGCCAATGCGAAAACGGCTAGAGTGTCAGTGTCTCAGAAGCCAAGATGGTAAGAGGATCACCAATTCCACCATTGTTGCGCAGAAAGATAGTGCAGCAATACCAGAATGGTGTTACCCAGCGTAAAATAGCAAAGACTTTTAAGTTATCATCATCAACCGTGCATAACATCATCAAAAGATTCAGAGAATCTGGAACAATCGCTGTGCGTAAGGGTCAAGGCCGTAAAACTCTACTGGATGCTCGTGATCTCCGGGCCCTTAAACGTCACTGCACCTCAAACAGGAATGCCACTGTCAAGGAAATAACAGAATGGGCTCAGGAATACTTCCAGAAAGCATTGTCAGTGAACACAATCCACCGTGCCATCCGCCGTTGCCAGCTGAAACTCTACAGTGCAAAGAGGAAGCCATTTCTAAGCAAGCTCCACAAGCTCAGACGTTTGCACTGGGCCAGGGGTCATTTAAAATGGAGTGTGGCAAAATGGAAGACTGTTCTGTGGTCAGATGAGTCATGATTTGAAGTTCTTTATGGAACACTGGGACGCCATGCAATGTTCCCTCTAAATTTTCATGTGTCTGGGCATACACACAAGCTCTCTGAGCACACTGAGGACCACTATGAGCAACATCAGGAGTGCGCACTATGGCCACACACCTGTTATAAATCTGGGATCATAGAAAGTTACATGGCTTATTAAAATAATCAGATTACAGCAGCAACTTCCATGAGTTTGCTTTTAATATAAGTGATTTGCCCCACTTAAAATGAAAAAACAAAAACATTGCTGTTCATGAGATGCATAGTATGTTATAGGATACAGGACCAGGAACTGTCCCCTTCACATAATTGATGTGATGCTGCTTACCAGCTTCACAGGCATGAAAAGAATGATGACGTCAGCAGCAGTTCTGTAGATAACATACATTTAATGCAGTAATCTAATAAAGAATCATTTCTCAATGAATTGATCTTTATTCTTTATCTTGCAGCTCCCAGCTGAATGCATGCAGCTCAAAAACCTGTTTTATTTAACTACAGACTTAATTTTCTTATTTGAATTAGATGGTTTTAACCCTTTAACTTTATTTATTCGTGTTCTTCAGAGGGAAAAGCAACCTTCTTAATTGATCTGTCAGCCTCAAATAAATAGATCTGATTTAGATGATTTTTATTTTAATGCTTGTAGGATTTTTGTTTAAAATCTCTATATTATTTTTTTTATTGACAAAATACTGTAAGTTTTTAAAGTGCATTTTCCTCCATTGGTCCACCCTCTGGCTCAACATCCAGATCCTCCTCTGTTCTGCAGAGCTCAGAACTGATGCTGGTTCTAGACCCCTCCTCTGCAGACCTGGCCTCGTTCTGCTCTTCCTCTTCCAACGATCTTCCTAATCAGCACCCCCACTCTCACTGACTATCATGCACTGAACTCCATTCAACTTCTGCATCTTTTTCTTATTTTTCCTGCAGATTTGGTGCTTGATAAATAACTTGGAGCCTCCTTCAGAAAGGAGGGGGGACGTTGTTTATGTGTTCAGCGGTGTGTGTGTGTGTGCGCGCGCGTGGGTGTGTGTGTGGGGGGCTGCAGCTTCTCGCTGTAACACGCTAGAGATTTGACTTCATTCAGATAAAAGACGTGGAGTGGATTATTGATCATAACTCTGAGCTTACTTGAGCTAACAACGAGATTTAAAATCTTTAGTTTTGACACAAATTTAAATTGAGTCGCTGAGATGCAGTCTTTCCTGCTGAAATCATGTGACCCACGTACCTGTCCCGGTGTGACGAACTCCAACTTCTGCATTGATTTGACTGTGAATCCGCATACACACATGCATGCTTTTCTAAGACTCGCCTTCCTGTTAGTAATTGGTCAAAACAACATGAGCTTCAATCTGATTGGATGTAATCGCTGTCCATCAATCATTTTAAATTGAGGCGGACCGGCGGGCTGACCAGACCCAATCAGATCCCGGATCTTGTGTGGTGTGTTCAAAGACTATAGGACATACTTTACAATCAGTTTACTTTGGATGCGCTGCGAAGATTTTATTGTACGCTAAGAATGTGTGAGCAGTGCGCAATTGCGAATGCACTTAGAGGGAACATTGACGCCATGTCATCCGGACCAGAGAGGACAAGGATAGCCCAAGTTGTTATCAACGCTCCATTCAGAAGCCTGCATCACTGATGGTATGGGGTTGCATGAGCGCTTGTGGCATGGGCAGCTTGCATGTCTGGAAAGGCACCATTAATGCAGAGAACTATGTTCAGGTTCTAGAACAACATATGCTCCATCTAGACATCTCTTTCAGGGAAGACCCTGCATTTTTCAACAAGATAATGCCAGACCACATTCTGCAGCAATCACAACATCATGGCTACGTAGGAGAAGGATCCGGTACTGAAATGTCCAGCCTGCAGTCCAGATCTTTCACCTATAGAGAACATTTGGTGCATCATAAAGAGGAAGGTGCGACAAAGAAGGCCCAAGATGATTGAACAGTTAGAGGCCTGTATTAGACATGAATGGAGAGCATTCCTATTTCTAAACTTGAGAAACTGGTCTCCTCTGTCCCCAGACGTCTGTTGAGTGTTGTAAGAAGAAGGGGGGATGCCACACAGTGGTAAAAATGGACTTGTCCCAACTTTTTTGGGATTTGTTGACGCCATGAAATTTGAAACAACATATTTTTCCCTTAAAATGATACATTCTCTCAGTTTAAACTTTTGATCTGTGATTTGTGTTCTATTCTGAATAAAATATTAGATGTTGGCACCTCCACATCATTGCATTCAGTTTTTATTCACAATTTGTTTAGTGTCCCAACTTTTTTGGAATCCGGTTTGTATTTCATCATGTATACCAGCTCATTAGCTGTAGCTGTTGTAGCTAAAGCATGCTGCAGTGTGTTTTTACATCTTTTCTTTACTGAACCATGAAGAATGTCCATCCATCTATCCATTACATTTACCCGCTTTTCCTTTTTGGGTCACGGGGGTCACTGGTGCCCATTTCCAGCAGTCAGTGTGTGAGAAGCGAGGGACACCCTGGACAGGTCTCCAGTCCATCACAGGGACATAGAGACAAATAACCATTCACTCTCTCACTCACACCTAGGGACAATTTAGCAATTAGCCTAACATGCAAGTTTTTAGTCTGTGTGAGGAAGCCCATGCATGCACAGAAAGAACATGCAAAATCCACCAAGAAAGGCCCCCGTACATGGGATTTGATCCCGTAACCCGCCCCCACCCCAAAGAATGTGCCCGTATAGTTGAAGTTAACACAACATGATTATCTTTAGTAATGACTGAAATATTTGATTTGTGTATACAGTACATTTCCAGTAATAAACACAATGTTAATGACATTAGCTGTTCTATGGTATTTTCAGTGTTAGCACTAAACAGTTGTGTTAATAATTGGCAACAGCCTAGGATTTTTTTTGACAGGTTGTGTTCACACTTTATTGTGCATAAATAAACACTGATAATGTACGTTGTATGAAAGATAAGTCATAATAGTTTAAATATGTCAATCTGAATTTCTGTCTGTGTATTTCAGTTTCAGTGTCTATTACAGTATTCTTAAATCTGTTATCCACAAACCTGATAATCCCAGAGATACATCAAAACACAACTTCTATTTGCATCACAACCCTCTGAATCCCAATCAGATAATAATAATAATAATTTGTCACATTTGTCATCTGTGTATGTTCCCATACTTGACAGACGAAATTGGTCTTCTGCATTTAACCCAACCACCACCAGGTGGTGCAGTGAGCAGCGTAGTCGCGCTCGGGGAGCTGGGAAAATAGATGTGCACTCATAGACATCCCAAGATCTATACATATACGGTAGTAGTTT
>JBBPBX010054485.1:0-10520 GCA_038048925.1 Garcialebias charrua | reverse complement strand
ACTAATTATCTCATTGTCTTGAACAGTGGAAAGTTTAACTGTTATGAATCTTATTTTGAAGTGATTCAAGTGAAGATAGTTTGGTTTCCTGTACTCCATGCTTTGCTTTCGTCATGTGCCCATAATGCATTGCAGTGCTTCAGTTTTCCAGTAAACAGTTTTAAAATTACTTTATCGATGCATTTTTAATGAAAAATCTACAATAAACAAAAGAAAAAGACAAAGAAGCAGCCGAAATAGCAATCCTCAACACATTCAACAACTTTTTAATTTTTAGACCATGAGCGAAAGGTCTATTTTAGGAAATGACATCCCCAGCGATTCGCGGTTATAGGTAGGATGAAGGTGTATAACAGTTCATGCACCGCTAGTTGGCAGTGTAGTGCAAATATTGCATAACTTATTGCTGGCTACCAAGTGTTGAATTGAACTTGCGCTTTAAAATTAGCTTCTGCTAGTTTTCCTAAGACATAAGCGCTTTTGAAATTGCGGACCTAAATAACTTAATAAGCACTTTAGAAATTGCGGAACTAATTTTTGGACTAGCGTTGCCCACCACTGCTACTTGCTAAAAATCTTTCATTTTCTTTCCACTAAACTTTATTTTCATACATAGATGATCTATGACAGGTCTATCAATCAAGCGTGATCACCGGGACAATTTTCTTTACTCAGCATTAACAAGCTACATCCTCCAACAACAGCTCCGCCCCGGAGCGCTCAGCCTCTCGGCGTTTGTACGAGTTCATCAGAGGCAGTCATATTGTTTTTGCAAGGTCAGTCTTTTTCTGGGTATTTTTGAGGCCTCTTGTTTGCACACCTGGCAGAATTGTAAAAGTTTGTCTTGGGTCATGTGTGTTTACCCGCCCCGGGCCCCAGAGGTGACCCCGTCATGCCAACGACAGGAAGGCCAGCCTTTGCGTGTGGCAGTTTCCAAAGTGGCCATTGCTTGGAGAGGAGCCACACCGCCTGTGCTGCCTTTCAGCAACCTGGCCCCGCTTTGGCTGCTCCGGGAGCTAAAAGTGTGTGTGTGGGGGTCGAGGCGTAGGGAGGCGCAGGGGGACTTGTTGGCAGGGCCCTGCAATGTTTTGAGAAGCACAGACTTCTGGCAGCATCGCTCAATATGGAGAAAAATGCCTGCTGCTAATGAAAGCCAGCAGTGTCTCTCCAATTGGACTGCAACCCAAAAGGCATTATGTAACTGAGATACCGTAAACATTTCAAAAATTGTCTCTCAACAAATTATCAGTGTTTATTTTTTCCACATTATATCTGATAGTTTTGAAACGGGCCCAAGAGAGGACTAGGTTGAGTTTAAAAGCAAGAAAATCCTTGCTTTTATTTTTCTACTACCTTATCAAATACTCATTTGTCCTGAAAGTTTCAACCAAGCACAGTCGCCAGGTGTTCTTCATGAAGACCTAATACAGTATGTACCAATAAGCCATTAGAGGTGTGACTGTATGGCTTTAGGTGTGTCTGCTGCTCTATTTCGAAGGTGTACATTTAAATTAAACTCTTCACAACCATATTAAAGTTCCAGATTTCTACGCTGTAAATAAAGAAAACCATGTTCATTAATTTAAACATTTTTATTTTGCTTTTATCGTGTA
The DNA here is from genome assembly GCA_038048925.1 of Garcialebias charrua. Taxonomy (NCBI): domain Eukaryota; kingdom Metazoa; phylum Chordata; class Actinopteri; order Cyprinodontiformes; family Rivulidae; genus Garcialebias; species Garcialebias charrua. The sequence continues at coordinate 8,907 of JBBPBX010054485.1, read as the reverse complement.
CACTGCACAACTCAACAGAAAAAAAACTGTTGAAAACAAAACTTAAAACAAAGTTCCTCTATCCAAGAAAAGTTTTTTCTGACATTGAGATATTTTATTTATAATTTAATGTTTTATTTCTTATAGATATATTTATAAATATATAAATACATTTGATTTTGATATTTACTTACTGTAGCTGCATCCTACAGCAAATGCCAACGATCACAGAAACGTCACTAAGCATCAAAATGATCTCATTACAAAAAAAATTAAAAATCATTCAGAATACGGGTACAAATAATTTCCCTTGACATTAAAAAGCCTAAGGAACACAGTGAGGATAGTCATTGAGAAGTGGTAAAAAGACGGCACAACTTTGATATTACCGAGAACTGGACTTTCCTTCAAAACTAATGACAAACAAAGTGGAAGCTGATCAGAGAGGCTGCAGACGGAGCTGTTTGTCAAGTACTGGTTGTGTACTATATGTGACAACAATATCCTGTATTATTAATATGTCTAAACTCAAGGGTAGAATTGCAAGACAGAAGCCTTTTTGTATAAAGGAATACATCCAGGCCTGGCAATATACTACAAGAAATACATAAATTAACCCAAACGCCTGTGGGAAAATGTGCTGTTGTCTGATGAACCCCAAGCTGAACTCTTCAGTTTCAAAAGATACACTGTGTGGACAAATGTATTTGGACACTTGTTAAATTTTGAATCCATGTATTCCAGTCAGGGTTTGGGCCAGGCCCCTGGTTTCCAGTGATGAGCCATCTTAAAACGTCAGTGGACCAAGACGTTTTGGACATTTTTGTGTTTTTACCTCTGGGCCAACACTTTGAAAAAAGGTCCTTAATTATATAAAATGATCTGTTCTTCCAAGCAAAAAGCAAAAACTAATAAAGACATGATTTAAGGAATTCAGTGTGGAAGAGTTTGACTGGTACAGACAGAAGCCTAACCTCAACCCCATCAAACACCTTTGGCATGAATTGGAATAAAGACTAAACCAAACCTTCTCACCCCAAATTTGCAAATGTTCTACAGAATGAATGGACACAAATTCCCACACATTTTAGAGTCCAAAATGTCTTGGTATGCTGCCAGTCACTGGGTTATTGGAGGGCCAAGCACAAACCCTGACTGAAACACCTGATGTCAACAAATGTGTCCATATATTGTATGATCACCAACAACACCGTCTTCACAGGGAAACATGGGGGTAATGTTTTGCTGTGGGCTTGGTTTCTTGATTAGGAACTGGAGTTTTATTCAAGATTAATGTAATGATGAAAAGTCCAGAAGGCATCCTAACAGATGCCTGAACCACCATAATAGACTCCTTTCAATGCAGAGGAGCAGCAGCTTTACTCTGAGCTCCCCAAAATAATGGAGCTCCTCTCCCTGTCTTCAAGACGGAGCCCCGCCACCCTACAAACTTTCCATCATGATCCGGACCTCATAGGTAAGGGCTGGAATGTTGATAGATCAGTAAATTGAGAGCTTTGTCTTTCGACTTAGCTCTTTCTTCAACACAACCAACAAAAGCAGCGTCCTGGTTACTGAGGATGAAGCCCTAACCCACCAATCCATCTCCAGCTCCATCTTACCATCACTTGTGGGCGGCTGTGGCTGAGTGGTTAGAGCAGTCGTCCTCCAATGCAAGAGTTGGGGGTTCGATTCCACCAGCAATCACATGCCAAAGTGTCCCTGGGCAAGACACTGAACCCTTCATTGCCTCCGATGTGTGTCCCATTGGTGTATGAATGTGATAAAGCACTGATTATGGTAATCTTTGTACAGAAATAGTAGAGTGCTGTATGAAAGGGTAAATGAGGGCACAGATTGTAGTGTAAAGTGCTCTGTGTCTTGATAAGTAAATAAGTCCATTTACCATTTACTTGTGAACAAGATGCCGAGACACGAACTCTTCCACCTGAGGCAAAGACACCTCCTTAACTTGGGGGAGTCTTTGAAGAGACTGGAAAAATTAGTCAAGTCAAGATATGACCTGCCATGAGACTCAATCCAAAGAAGACTTGGTTGTAATTAATCAAAAGAGATGTGTAGACTTTCATAGCCCCTATAATAAAAGCTCATTCACTAAGACAATCAAGTGTTTGCATTATCAGAGATGTGCAAACACTTCATCTGCAATAATTATCCAACGATGAAAACTGCTCTTTCACTTGTGTTTTGATAGCAATGGGGGTTTGGCCTGAGCCCAGTGCTGCGCCTACAGTATGTACTGGTCAAATATTTATCTTGTTCAGGAATACCGGACTGTGCTGAGGTGGGAATAGGGTAAAATGATTTAATGGGCACACCAGACAATGTCTTGGGTGCCAAAGTTTTACAATTTTGGTGGTCTTCTCTCAGAGATCACACACCCAAAGGGTCGTTTAGGAGACCACGAGATGCCATGATTCAAGACCCTCTGAGGGGACATGAAAGTGAGCAAAAGATGGAAGGGTCTGGATGGCAATTACTGCTCATCAAGGCAAATTTCAAAGGGTGACTAAACTGTTGAGAGTCTTACATATGAAAGATTTACGGGTTTTCCCCCTTGATGTCCTCCCTAAACAGTCGGGGCGGGGAAGAACATTTTTATGTCTGCACACACATCATTGCTACATAATAAGCTATCCACTCTTCTTCACTGGAGACTTTTTATAAGCTTACGAAGTTAATCAAAAGTCACTTTGTAAATGTCGAGACATTCCAGTTTGTCCAATGTACATATTTGCTGTTCTGTTGACTGAATGCAAACCAGGCATAACCATTTGACCCCACTGAAACAACAACAAAAAAAGAGCCCACAAAGAAAAAGATTAAAACATCTTAGACTTTATTTGGAATTCTAAATTTTTCCCTCTTTGATTTTTATGCAGTAGACCAGCATAGAAAATGTGATTTTCCAGCGTATTAAACGAAGCAGCTTTGACTCAAAATAGACTGAAGGAACACGTCGTCCCAAAAGCTGGAAGGTTTCTCCGTTTGAAGGAGTTTCTGACTTGAACGCAGCACTTCATATATCACACTTACAGTCAGCTGCCATAAACTTAAAAATAATATTGGCCTTGTTGTATGTTTCTCCGTGTCATGAAATTTGATTAAATGTTCGAGCGTGTCTTTTTGTGTTGTCTTGTGGAAAACTGACCACAGGAATAGATATTTCCTGAAGGCACTGCTAAGATTACAGCATGAGGGGAATGAATCAATAAACCCGAGTTCTGCTTTTCTAATTTCAAATGTAGTGACACCGAGCTCTACGTTTTACAATAAAGTGGGGATTCCACCATGAACAATGTTTGTTTTAATGTTCCCGGTTAAACAAATGGAATTTAGGGGGTCAAAGTTAGCGCACGGTTAAAAATCTTTCAAAAACCTTTTAAGATTGTTTAAAAAAAAACTCAACCCTGTGCGAACTGTGTCTATATATCTACCTTCAGAACACACAGTGGCAGAAATTCATTCAGTTTTTTTTAAAGCAGGCAAACAGAAAAATGCACATGACAGAGCGGGTGACAATACTGCTTGTGTATGTGTCTGTCTGTTAGCAAAATATCTCATGAACTAGTGGACACTTTATCATTTCAGTTAAACTAAGAAGTGCTTGAAGTGTGTTGTGAATGATACCCAGCTATTAACACACCAAATGTTAGCTCTAAATCTGTATATTTGACTAAGCAAGAGCCATTTCTTTTTAGGTTAACACTGATTAGCTGTGGCAGCCTTTTTCATTCATGGTGACTCAAAAAATCAACCTGTTGTAGACATTAAACCAGAGATTACTTCCTGAAAGTTTCATTAAAATCTGTTAAGTACGGTAGTTCATAAGATATTTTGCTAACAGACAGACAGAGTTGACTTGAAATGTTTGTATTATTTAAAAAAATGGCAATCATGATATCTGGTGAGGCTTGGACGTTAAATTGTAGATGACTCTCAGCTACTACCACACAATACTTTTTGTTCAATACTGTTAATTTGAATGAGTTATAGTAATTTTTTTTAAAGCCGATTAGCTGTGGAGGCCATCTAGTGTTGGACTGACTTGAAACAAAAATCAGTTGTAAAAGTAAGTCTAATAAAAACTTTCTGAAAGTCTCATTAAAATTCATTTAGTGGTTCATCAGATATCAAAATTAAGGAATTACTCTTATAATCACAATCAAAACCTATACATTCTTGTTTGTGATCAGTAGCGTAGATAGAGGCTTTAAAAGTAAATATCATTAATGAATTTTATTGTACAGTTATGTCCATGAAGGTCAACATCATTTATAACTTTATGGCTTTTTTTTGTTGGCAGTCACTGCAGCCTGATGCATGTTTAATCTTTCACCTCAATTTAAAATCAAAAGGACCTAAAATATTACATTCATGTTGTTAAAACCTGCTACAATAAACGTGCAACAATTATGTTTTTATTTTAAAATGCAAGTATTGTGTGTTTTTTTGATCATGGGGCATACTCTTGTAAATGTAGTTATGTGATTTTGGTTTTAAAAAAAAGCTTTTGTATTTGCACAAACTTGGGTGGCCCTGATAAATAGCATTTGACATTTAGAACTGCTTATATTCATAACAGTCATTACATCAGTGTTCCCTAATGGTGGTTCTTATTTTACCAGGCAGGATTATGTGAAAGGCAGTGACGTTTATACTGAATCTGTTGCACCTAATTAGAATGGAATGGTGGATTTAAGGCTTCGCTTATTCACAGGCTCAGCCACCCGATTCACAAATATATTTTCCTCTAATGCAACCGCAGTGCTTTTGTGTTGATTACAGAATCTCCTCCTTTTCATGAATTTCAAATGAAAGGAAACCTCAGACTGAAAAAGGATACAAATGTTGCATTAGTTAAGAAAAAAAATCTAAATACAGCAAGGCATAAATTTGTCTTGAATGGTCTAATTATGTAGAACACTATACTGTAAGGATTTCACGTTATAAAAAACATGTTGGTATTATTTATGTCATAAAAACTAAACTGCCAAGTGGAGTTCTGTTGAGTTAGTCACAGTCAGTAACTTAACTGCAGTAGACCACAGTAAGAGCAATGTCAGTTTTAAGAATCAAGAATAAATAGGGAGATAAACTATTGCAGAGCAGATTTGGTGCATCAAAAACATATTAAACATCAGGTGAACACTATGCTATGGGTTTTATGGGCACATTTATCAGGTTCTTCTATCTTATTGTTTCTCTAAATAGTTTTATTTTTAACACAGTCAGTGTTCAGTGGTTAAAAGGTAAATAATCCACTTGTAACAAAATACAAGTTTACAATTGTGCATTAACATAAGCTGCTACATAATTTTAGAGTTTAGATATGATTTAGCTGGCTGAAGTCTGCTTTGGATTAGGCCTCAACTCATTAAAGTAGTACCTCACCAGGCTTCGAACATTTTGGGACACAAACATGCAAGAATAATTGTAAATTAAAACATTACCTAAAGCTAAATTGAGAAGGGTTCCAAAAGTTTCCATTTCCAACTACAGTACAGTACAGTACAGTACTTCGTTACTAGAGAGAGAATTTCTACAACTCAAGAGCCAGACCCTGCGACACAAGTGAAAAACCCTTGCAAACTCCCTTGGAAATCCATAATTTGTTGCCAACAGTTGCAGCTCAGTGAGATACTAAAGTCTAACACCCACCTTTTTTTCACATTACATCCATCCATTTTCTTTTACTCACTTCTTCCATGGGGGTCGCCAGTGCCCATCTCCAGCAATCACAGTGCGAGGGGTGGGGTACGCCCTGGACGGATCGCAAGTCCATCACAGACAAACAACCATTCACTCTCTCACTCACACCTAGGGACAATTTAGAGTCACCAATCTGCCGAACATGCACGTTTTTAGTCTGTGAGAGGAAACTGGAGTACCTGGAGAAAACCCATGCATGCACGGAGAGAACATGCAAACCCCACACAGAAAGGCCCCCGGGCCGGGATTTGACACAGTGACCTGCTCGCTGAGAGGCAGCAGCTCTACCAGTTGTGCCACCATGCTGCCCTTCACATTAAATATCCAGAAAATTATGATAGAGACATTTTCAATCATTCAACCTTTATTTATACAGGCTAGTCTCATTGAGCCACTGTGACTCGTTTACAAGAGAGACCTGTTCCAGACAGAACATATAAAGTACAGACAACAAGACAGTAAACAATGACAACAATAAACTACAGTAAAAATGCAGTTAAAATAAGAGTAGTGTATAAAACAATAAATCAGGGTGCTGTAAAACGGGGTGAAAAACTAATAACAAGAACATGTTTGCTTTGATTTTTCTATTGACATTTGAAACCCCTTAAAGAAATCAAGGTGGACAACGTCAGTTCCTGTTACAAGGTGTTCCAGGTGCAGGAGCAGAGTAGGAAAAGACCTTTTTGCCAAGTTCAGTCCACACTGAGGGAACGCTGCAGGTAATGATGGCCTGAGAGCGCACGTTGTAACTGCACTGACGGCGTGACGTGGGAGGAGATATAAGAAGGTAGCAGACTAGGGAGGGAATTATAGATGAAGATGAACTAGTGTGAGAGCCTACGTGGAGATAATTTTCATTCAATTCATTCATTCAACCTTTATTTATACAGGCTAGCCTCGTTGAGCCACGGGGACTCATTTACAAGAGGGACCTGTCTCACTCACACCCAGGGTCAATTTAAAGTTACCAATCAGCCTAACATGCATGTTTTTGGACTGTGGGAGGAAACCGGAGCACCCGGAGAAAACCCACGCATGCACGGAGAGAACATGCAAACTCCACCCAGAAAGGCCCCCGGACCGGGATTTGAACCGGGGACCTGCTCGCTGAGAGGCAGCAGCTCTACCAGTTGTGCCACCATGCTGCCCAAAATGATGACCAACTGAACAAGGAGTACAGGTGCAGTGACGGGTACAGTAGTTACAACTAGTTATGAATCTTAGCATGCCATGGTAGACAGCATCCAACATCTGCAAGGAGCTAGCAGGGGCATTCATGTAAATACTGTCACCCCAGTCAATGGCTGGTAGGAAGGTAGCGGTTACAAGGTGTTTTCTGACGTTCAGAGATAAGCAAGATCTATTTTTGAAAAAGAAACCCAGTTTTATTTTCAGTTTCTTTATCAAGTTTTTGATATGTGGTTTAAAGGGATTGTGACATGATTTTTTTACTATTCATAAAATTGCTCAAAATATATATATTTTATCATTTAAATATGTTTGTTTTTGCAAACAAAATGATAAATCACTTTAATTTTGCTTTAAAAGTGATTTTGAACTTCAAGCCGTGTTTAATCATGGGAAATCCGATTACACTCGAACGCACCATATGTGATGTCACACTGGGCAGAGGGCTGTGGTGTCTTTAATAGCGGACAATTTAAAACTGGACGAATTTAGCAATCTATGTGAAGATTTGAGCTATTTGTCTTCATTTTGGGAAGCAGAAAATTGTTTGGGTGATGGAACAAGAAACAACAGGATCTAATTTAGGTCTGATGCTGTATCAGACTTCCTTCATGTCGAGCTGCTCATACCTGCGCACTGTGACAAGCCCAGAGCTCTGCCCGGTGTGACATCACAGATGGTGCGTTCGCGTGTAATGGGATTTCCCATGATTAAACACGGCTTGAAGTTCAAAATCACTTTTAAAGCAAAATTAAAGTGATTTATCATTTTGTTTGCAAAAACAAACATATTTAAATGATAAAATATATATATTTTGAGCAATTTTATGAATAGTAAAAAAATCATGTCACAATCCCTTTAAAAGAGAGATGAGCATCAACCAAAATTCCCAAGTATTTGTAAGATCTACAAGCTCAATAGGAACACCATGCATGGATGAGATAGGAGGAAGAGTTGCTGACACTGACTTTCTGTTCGAAAACAACATCCCTTTGGTTTTTTCATCATTTAGCACCAGCTTGAGATGGAATAAGTCTGACTGAATGACATCAAATGCAGACTGTAGAAGCTGGAAAAAACTAGTCCATAACAAATAAATACCTATGTTGTATGGCAAATGTTAAAAAAAACAACTTAAACTGATTTAAAATTTATTTTTTGTGACAATTTCAAGCTTTTTCAGCTGAAAACAGCCCCTTCCATATATGGGATGTGACGTCATGCCAAGGATCTGGCAAGACCCGATTTCTATTGCGCAAAGCATGTGGAAGTTGCAAAGATGGGCAGTCTCATGGAGAAAACACCCCTATCACTCCCAAATTAACAAATAACCCCTTTTCTGACTGAGGCCTGAAAATATTTGTCAAACTCCAAGAAATATGCAAGATCAAGTAAAAAAAGATGCAGAATTGAAATAAGTTTGGCAGCAAAAGAGATGGCGAGAGCGAGTGTGATTAATGAGATTTGAGAGATTTGTGATATTTAGCGTGTTAAGTTAGGCTGGCATGCACTGCGTTTAGTGTTTAGTTTAGTCAGTTTTAGCGTGTTTGTGTCAAAACAATGAGACGGTTTTTGAACGTGAAGCTGCAGCTTCTGTTTTAAGTGGGGGATGGATCCGCAGACCCAGATATGATATTTACGTTGTAACATAAGCTGATTTGTGATCAGTTATTAACAAAAATTTAACTCAGAAACACTAATATATATATATCCAGCTAACAATTTTTTTTAGCGGAGTCTCCTCTCTTAAAACACGAACACTCCACCCACGTGAAGAGAGCACCCCACCCACTTCCAGAGAACTGCCCACCCACTTCAAGGCGGCTCTGCGGCAAATGCGTAATGAACGCGGGTGGCCCAGAGCCACCCAGGGGTGGCCCGGGGCATTGAGGGCTGGCCAATGCGAAAACGGCTACAGTGTTCTGGGAAATGGTCCTCCGTGGCTTTCTTGGGATCCTCACTCCCGCTTCCACCACTTACAACTGTTATAAATCCAGTTATAAA
>JBBPBX010054484.1:9938-23451 GCA_038048925.1 Garcialebias charrua | reverse complement strand
TTCTCCTCCACGAACGATCTGAAGGCATGGAGAGCACTGTGAGGACCTTCATGCATCAGACGGGACGTAAAGCAGTGAGTTCAAGTGTTTTATCAGAGGAGCAGCAGCGCTCTCCGTGCACACGTGCACATATTTATCAGTTACCGTAAGACACCGATCATCTGCTCACAGGGCCCCTCTGTAGAGACGGCAGCACATCGCTCCACCACGAGCTGCACGGCATCTGTGCTCGTCTTCCTCACTGAACAGCAAAAGGATTAGGTGTGGTTTCATGAAGCATGTTTGTTGTTTATGGTGATCAGTGAGAACATCTGCATCAAATCAGACTTTTACACAGTCAGGGTGGTGAAGAGTGTACCCTGTGGCTCGTTGACCAGCATCAAACAGTGCAGCAGGGAGGGGAGCGGCAGGGTGAGCAGGGAAACATCCGTGTCTCTGCTTCTTCTCAGGAGCTCCAACAAGAACATCAGGACCGACGCGAGTCGAGAAGGAGGGGCGGAGCCTTTGAACTTGAGGAAGTTCTCGCTGTAAAATAATGGATCACACATTGTTCAAGCTGCAGTAAAACAATTCACAATGGCTTCAGAATTATTTCTGTTTGAGTCTTTTATAAACTCTGAGAAGTAATTAAAACATATCCGAGTATGAAATTCACTTTGCAACTAGGCCTGTCGCGATAACCAATAAATCAATTAATTGCATGATGAACGAAAATGATCGTCATTTTCATTCATCGGCTTTATCGTTTCTTTGTGTCTCTTTCTACTGAAGACACTGGATGACAAAAGTTCAACTCCGCTGTTCTTCACTGACCCCTCCCTTTCTCTTTAAAATCTGTTTTAAACGTCCAAAATCATGTTTTGAATCGTTAAAAGCAGCTAAGCTGAGAAGCTAAGCTAACAGGCCGACCTCAGGAAAAACCTTCTTGTCAAAGCTCCAAAATTCACAGTTAAACCCGTGCCTTCATGTAAAAAGTTGTTTTTCTCTGCAAAAAGAAGCTGAGAACTTCTTTACTGATTTTTATTTAAAGCTTTGTGTGATAAATGCTAAAGAGCTCAAACCACACGGAGCATCCGCCATTTTGAGAATCAAAAAAAAAGGGAAGGAGACAGCCCATGTCAAGTCAAGGGGCCTCTGCTCGCTCACTCGCTAACCATCCTTCAGTTCAAACTGTCTTATACTGCCAACTGGTGGTCGAAAAAAGATACTACACTCAAAACAAATTAACCAACATTTCTTCTTAAATTTGACAATAATTACTGTCAAATTTCAAACAATATCGTTTATTGCAATAATTTCGGAGACAGTTAATCGCCCAGCTAAACTTGTTATCGTGACAGGCGTAGTTACAACACCTCTCAGCTGTAGACCTACCACAGCACCTCCAGTATGGTCCTCCTGAGCGCAGCTCCTCGTGTGGTTGGCACGGCCTCGCAGGCACCGAGAAGCACCGGGTGGTTGGCGACGCCGCCTACAGAAGGGGAGGCAGGAAGGAAATGGTCCAGATATCTGCGGACTACAGAGCGGAGCTGCTGCTTGAGGCCCGCCCCCTGCGACTGAGACACGCTCGAGGCCACCGACAGACCCTGGAGGATAATGCATGATGTTGACGTGGAGGACTGATGTGTGATGATACAATGTGTTTGTGCTAACCTGTAGGTAGAGGGGCAAGCTGTCCCTCAGGGCTTTGTCCTGCTGTGGGAGATGGTGGGGGAGCAGCACCCCATCCACGATCCGAAACAGCAGCGGTTGAGCTTTGGAGGTGGCCAGCAGGGGGCTCCAGTGCTTAACAATGCAGCCTGGGTCACACAATCATCAGCTCATTACTAGAGCTTCTCTCTAAAAGCTGAAGTGTGAAATGATGAGCATCCAGCACATACCCACAGCCCAGTAGGCCAGCTGGAGTCCCTCCTGGTTCTTGCTGACCACATACGGTTTGATGTGCTTCAGGATGTCACCGATGTAGTGAAGGGCTGTGGTCACCATGGCTGATCGTTCTGACAGCAGCTGCAGTTCACTGTACACGCTGCCTACAGCCTGACGCCACCAACAACACGAACCTCAGTTAGTGTCAACGTTCAGTGTTCATGCTGCGGCAGTACAGCAGGCCTCATCATATGACATCATCATATACAGTACAGCAGGCCTCATCATATGACATCATCATATACAGTACAGCAGGCCTCATCATATGACATCATCATATACAGTACAGCAGGCCTCATCATATGACATCATCATATACAGTACAGCAGGCCTCATCATATGACATCATCATATACAGTACAGCAGGCCTCATCATATGACATCATCATATACAGTACAGCAGGCCTCATCATATGACATCATCATATACAGTACAGCAGGCCTCATCATATGACATCATCATATACAGTACAGACTGATAAAAAGGTTTAGTTACTGCACGTGTGCGGTTTGTTTTAAAACAAGTCCTACATGCACTGAAAAGGCCTTTCAGACACAAACTGACTAAAATTAAAAACAGGATTTGCTTTTATGAGTGAATATTTTGCAGAACCCAGTTAATCTGTAATAATACCTTGATAAACGTCTTGAGGGCTGACGTGGGATCCAGCTGGGGGGTTGTGGGATTAAGTCCGGCTCTTTGCAAAAGACTGTCCACCTCTGGAAGCCTGAGCACAAGTCGGGTCAGTTCACACAGCTGCTCCTCCACAGCCCGACCTGAAGCAAAGCAAACAAACGCTGAAACCACCAGAAACTATTTAACTAGAGAAATTGCATTTCCTGCAAAAATGCAGTTTGAACCTGAAGAACAGCTGAAATTAGCTAAAGAAAACATTCAGAAATGTAGCTGAAATTAATAAACAAGCCTAAGTTAGCAGAAGAAAGCAGAAAGAACACATGTTTTCTGAATTAGGTTTTAATGAGCAGAAATGAGCACTCAAATTAGCATAAAAACAGCTAAATAGCAGCTGAAATAACTCAGACTAGCAGAAATAAGCTGAAAGGAGCATAACAAACCGAAATTAGCAGAAATAAGTTACAGGTAGTCCCCGATTTACGAGCGCTCTGATCTGCGAGGTTCCAGACTTACGAGCTGCACATTTTTGGAAAAAACGAAAAAAATACTGAGTTTTCATGTGTTTTTTCACTACAGTTAGTTAGTTAAGCATATAAACACACGTTTCCGATCATTTTTATGCACTCAAAAGTAGTTTTTAGATGAAAATAGAGTGTTTTTAGGCGCGCTAGCGAAAACCGTTCCAATTTACGAGCGGATTTCCGGATTTACGAGAGAAATGGCGGCCGTTCCAAATTACGAGATTTCCGGTTTACGAGCGCCTCGTTGTGACGGATCTCGCTCGTAAATCTGGGACTACCTGTAATTTGGCTGAAAGTAACAGCTACAAATGCTACAAATGTAACTGAAAAGGTAGAACAAGCTTAAATTTGTAGAAGAAATCATAACACCAATTAAGACTGAAAGAAGCAGAAATGAGCAAAAAACAGCTGAAAAGTAGCTAAAAAGGTAGAAAGAAGCTTAAATTACTAGGAAGTGGAGAGAGCACATTTTTGCTGAATTAGGCTGAAAAGGTTGAAATAAGAGGAAAAAATGGTGGAATTGGCTGAAAAAGCTGAAATTAGTATAAAAACAGCTAAATAGTAACCGAAATGGCAGAAAATGCTAAAACATGCATAAATAAGCTGAAAGGAGCACAACAAGCTGAAATGAGCAGAAAGAAGTTAGAAGAAGCACAAAAAATTTTTAGTTAGCAGAAAGAGGCTGAAAGGAGCACAAAACAGCTGAAAACAACAGCTGAAATTAGCTGAAAGAAGCTGAAGCAGAACAAAATGTAAAGGAGCAGTAAAAGGTTGTAAACAGATGTAAAGATTTGAAGGATGTAAAATGAGCTCAATTCATTTTATATGAGGAAAAACGTGGCAGAAAAGGCAAAATATTTAAAAAAGCTAAAGTTGCATCAAGTCATAGCAGGATTGTCCTGAAACAGCTGAATGTTTTGATTTATGATTTGTTGAAATAGTTTGAAAACTGCGGGAGGAGAATTGTGCTGAACAGCGTACAGAATAAAAATGGATCAGAATAGTGTGACTGCTTCATGAACGTTCAGACAAACACAGGTCTGGAGCAGAGTCAGAATCAAAGAACAAACAGTGAATGTGCTGCGGGGTCATTCGTGTCATGGCGTGTAGGATTGTAGGCGTTCGTACCCGTTCTGCTGTCACTTCCATCTTGGTTCTTGTGGAGGTGTTGCTGCAGAACACATCTGAACCAGGCTCTCACCGAAAGGCCCTGAGCCGACCCGGACTCAGAACCACTGCACAGAGAGGACGCCAGCTCACTGAAAACACACAAACAGGGATTCACCGAGCCGAACGTGTTCATGGCACACACGTGATAAAACACACACGTGATAAAACACACACGTGATAAAACACACACGTGATAAAACACACACATAGCCAGCGAGGGTGAATCATGATGCTGAACAGAAGTTGAGTCAGCTCCTTCAGGTACTTGTTGGATTATTCTACCTGGACCACTGAGCATGAACCAAGATGTTCTGACTACCTCAAACGAGTGTGCAGAGGAAAGGACTCCAGAATCCACCTGAGCACCATCAAACTGGTTGAAGGTGTTATTTATAAGACTGAGTTTGCTGCAGCTCCTCAGACTGATGAAGTCTTTTGGATGAAAGACGAAACGTTTCAACATAAAGAAACCGTCCAGAGGACCTGACCTAACTTTGCTGGAATTGTCTACCTGGATTATTGAGCATTAAGAGGATAAAGTAAGTTATTTATTCAGGCACATTTACCGTAACATTTTGTGCTTAAATACTTTATATTTTCACAGAAGGGCCTTAGCTGAAATTAATTTAGTTTTAATTTGATAGCATACACATTTTCTTGTCTCTACAACATAAAAACATTTATTAAAGATTTCCGAGGTGATGGGCTATTTTTGAATTTGATACAATTTCTATCTTAGCATGTGATTCTTGACCTGCCATTGTGTATCTGTTCCTCTCAAACCCAGCCAGTCGAAGCAGATGGCCGCTTGTCCTGAACCTGCTAAAGGTTTCTTCCTCATGAGGGAGTTTTTCCTTTCCACTGTCACCTTCATGCTTGTTCAAGATGAGAGTTCTGTGATGGAGTTAAATTCAAAGCAGTCTGCTCCTCAGATAAATAATGTTTATTTATTATCTTTAATTACATGAATGTTTCTGTTCAGTGCCCTGAGACGACTTCTGTTGTGACTTGGCGCTATATAAATAAACTGAATTGAAATTCATTAAAAATTTGACATAAATGAAGCTGCAGCTGTATTTGAATTATTTTTGTAAAACACTGGAAGAGCTCATATTTTAGAAAATGAAATCAACAACAGCCTTTGTCTTAATTTGCCATCAGCCAGTAAGTGTTGTTTTAACGTGTTGTGGCTGCGGCAGCCCTGAAGGCCTACCCCACCTGTTCTGGAGCACATGAGGAAGGTAGCGAGTCACGAGCAGCGTGTGAACCATGTCATCCCAGCCGAACGACTGCATGATGGACTGGACCGGGTGGGGCTGAAGGTCCTGGGGGGCAGAACTGGGCAGATCAAAGGCCAGGAAGGTGAAACCTGGAAGTGAAATTAAATGAGGTCATGGTTTGATCTTCAGAAGCCGTTTTCGCATTGGCCAGCCCTCAATGGCCCGGGCCGCCCCTGGGTGGCTCTGGGCCACCCGCGTTCATTACGCATTTGCCGCAGAGCCGCCTTGAAGTGGGTGGGCAGTTCTCTGGAAGTGGGTGGGGTGCTCTCTTCACGTGGGTGGAGTGTTCGTGTTTTAAGAGAGGAGACTCCGCTAAAAAAAATTGTTAGCTGGATATATATATATTAGTGTTTCTGAGTTAAATTTTTGTTAATAACTGATCACAAATCAGCTTATGTTACAACGTAAATAACAACGAAGCGCGGACCCATTTCCGCCTTTCAGCGCGGCTTGAATGTCATTAAAATATAACTAATATTGTCTAACTGTTGCGCGCAGCCAGGGTTTTAAAATATAACTAATAATCTCTAACTCCTTTGCGTAGCTAGAATGTCAAGAGCGGTGATTCCTTCATAAGCAACGTGAACTCCCAAAAAAACAATCCGCCGCCGTGGCTTACAGCGTTAATGCTGTTGTGTCTTGACCAGACGAAGCGGGTTCGCGTCCCACCTGGGACAATGTTTTTTTTTACGTTTGTCTTTTATTGGAGTAAATAAAAAGGAGTTTGTTTGGTAGATAAAAAGGAGTTTGTTTGGTAAAATGCTTAACAAAACTCCTTTTTATTTACTCCAATAATTTGTGATCAGTTATTAACAAAAATTTAACTCAGAAAAACTAATTCAGCTAACAATTGTTTTAGGGGTTTCTGTAGTTAAATTTGAATGAAATTCAACCCTCGCGCTGAGGTTGTTTGAATGAGTCCGGCCCCTGCTGCAAACAACGAATCAAATGTGAGCAGTACATGACATCAAACTGGGTCCGTGGGGCCCGGCCCGATAGAACCACGGTGGACATGGTTCCAGAACAACGGTGGATCCCGGGCGGAAAAGGTAAATGCGAACACGCCGAACCCGGGTTAGAAGCTGGGAGAGCCGGGGAGGGCTGGCCAATGCGAAAACGGCTAGTGAGGCTTTCTCAACGTTGATGCTAGAAAACTAATTAAGAATCCTCTTGAATGCATTTTCTATTTATAATCAAACAATACTNTGATAACAACTTGGGCTATCCTTGTCCTCTCTGGTCCGGATGACATGGCGTCCCAGTGTTCCATAAAGAACTTCAAATCGTGACTCATCTGACACAGAACAGTCTTCCATTTTGCCACACTCCATTTTAAATGACCCCTGGCCCAGTGCAAACGTCTGAGCTTGTGGAGCTTGCTTAGAAATGGCTTCCTCTTTGCACTGTAGAGTTTCAGCTGGCAACGGCGGATGGCACGGTGGATTGTGTTCACTGACAATGCTTTCTGGAAGTATTCCTGAGCCCATTCTGTTATTTCCTTGACAGTGGCATTCCTGTTTGAGGTGCAGTGACGTTTAAGGGCCCGGAGATCACGAGCATCCAGTAGAGTTTTACGGCCTTGACCCTTACGCACAGCGATTGTTCCAGATTCTCTGAATCTTTTGATGATGTTATGCACGGTTGATGATGATAACTTAAAAGTCTTTGCTATTTTACGCTGGGTAACACCATTCTGGTATTGTTGCACTATCTTTCTGCGCAACAATAGTGGAATTGGTGATTTTTTTTACCATCTTGGCTTCTTAGAGACACTGACACTCTGAGAAGCTCTTTTTATACCCAATCATGTAGTCAATTGACCTAATTAGTGTTAATTGGTCTTCCAGATGTTCGTTATATGCTCAATTTCCTTTTTCCAGCCACTTATTGCTACTTGTCCCAACATTTTTGGGATTTGTTAACACTGTAAAAATTTGAATCAACATATTCTTCCTTTAAAATGTTACATTTACTCAGATTAAACTTTTGATCTGTCATCTATGTTCTATTCCGAATAAAATATTGACATTTGCCATCTCCACATCATTGCATTCAGTTTTTATTCACAATTTGTTTAGTGTCCCAACTTTTTTGGGATCCGGTTTGTAGAAGGACCCTTGGCCAAGGATGAGCCAGCACGTCCTGGCCCAGTGTGCCAGATGCCCCCATAAGGGAGTACCATATTGGGCTGACTCATCTGTCGCAAACAGGTCCACCTCCGCTTGACGAAAACGGTCTCAAATCATCCGTACTATGTCGCTGTGGAGGGACCACTTTCCCGGAGCAGACCTTTGGCGGGAGAGAAAATCTGCGACCTGATTGTGTTGCCCTAGTAAGTATGACACCCACAGGGTGGACAGACGAGGGAAGGCCCATTCCAAGAGCACCCTGGACACTCTGAGAAACTGTGGTGACCTGGTGTCCCCTTGGTGATTGATGTGGTAGACAGCAGAGGTGTTATCTGACCGAACGAGGACATGCCTCCCTTCCAGGTGTCAGGAAGTGCCCGAGTGCCAAATGCATTGCATGCAGTTCCAGCACATTTATATGCCTGGAGCGGTCCCTTTGGCTCCAGCGGTCCTGAACCGCTGTGTTGCTACACAACACCCCATCCTATGGAGCTGGCATCTGTTGTGACCACTTCCCTGCGACACACTACCATCCCTATGGGGACACCCTTGGATAAATAATCTTCGTACCTCCATGGAATCAGGGCATGAAGACATGGCCATGTCACTACGAGTTTGTGATACCTGTGTAGCCTGGCATCCAGGCGAAAACTGTTGAGCAACCTCTGCAAGGGGCGAAGAGACAGCAGGCATAAGGGTACCACCAGAGTGACTGAGGTCAGTTTGCCTAATAGTCATAAGAAGGCAACATAGGGGAGCTGCCTGCCTAGCCCAAACAGACTGTGGAGTACGTCACCCACCTTCCGAACAGATGGGTGAGTTCTCATTACTAAGCCGATTGTTCCAGAAACAAAAGATCAGAAAAGCACCAGGACCAGATGGTGTCTCACCTTCCTGCCTTAAGATCTGTGCTGAACAACTGGCTACAATCTTCACAAATATATTCAACAAATCTCTGGAGCTGTGTGAAGTTCCTTCCTGCTTCAAACGCTCCACCATCATTCCAGTCCCCAAGAAACCCTCTATCAAAGGACTGAATGACTACAGGCCGGTCGCCTTAAAGCTGCTGTATGTAGTTTCTGGAAAACGCTGGACAGAAAAATTTTGAACAGAGACACCTTTCTGGTCCCTCCCCCTTGCTCTCGGCTGACCTGCAACTCACCCTCCTTAGCTCCTCCTCCACAGCATGGCCTGTATCGTGACTGGCCAGGCGGGGTTGGAACAGGCGGGGGATGGGCGTGAAAAGCTTGTTCATAAACCAAACTCTGTTTTTATTGGCTGGTTAACGGCAGGCCACTGTAGGTTTTTAGAAATGCTTGTAGTACCACCTGGAGAAGCAAAGGGACTATAGTTCTTTTCAGAGATTACTTGTCTTAACATCAGTCTGTCAGGAGATAGTGACAGAGTGAAGGAATATGTTAAAAATATATTTTTAGAAAAGTTACATACAGCAGCTTTAACGTCTGTGGTCATGAAGTCCTTTGAACGGCTGGTCCTGACTCACCTGAACAACATCACTGGACATCTGCTAGACCCCCTGCAGTTTGCTTACCGGGCAAATAGGTCAGTGGATGATGCAATCAACGCAGTGACCCCCAACCCATTCAACCCCCATGTGATGTGAATCTTTCTGTATACTGTATTGTGTATTATTTGTAAGTTATATGTAAAGTGTATAGTGTCAATACTAAAGAGACATTTTTTTTAGCATTTCTTTTTAGCATTCTTTTTAGCATTCCTTAGAGAGACATTTTCTAGAGAGACACGAACAGCCGGAAACAAATTCCTTGTGTGTGTCAACATACTTGGCCAATAAACCTGATTCTGATTAAGGGTGAATCCAGAACCACTCCAAGAAAGGTGATCATCTGTGAAGGAATCAGGCAGCTCTTCTCCATATTGACATTGAGGCCCAACTGGGAAACATGAGCGAGCAGACGATTCATGTCGCGAATGGCACAGGTCTGAGATGGGGTGCAGAGAAGCCAATCGTCTTAGTACAGCAGAACCTTCACGCCGTAGACCTGCAGGGAAGAGAGGGCTGCCTTCACACACCGAGTGAACACCCTCGGGGAAAGAGAAAACCTGAATGGGAGTACCCGGAACTGCCAATGGCAACCCCGATAGGCACATGAAAATAAGCATCCTTCAGGTCTATAGATGTGAACCATTCTTCCCTTGTGACCACTTGAAGGACCTCTGCTGTCGTGAGCATGTGGAAGGGCAGTACCCTTAGATACTGGTCGACTCCCTTCAGATCCAAAATGGGACGAAAACCGCCCGTCTTCATTTGCACAAGGAAGTAAATTTAGTAATAGCCTCTGGGTTGTCGCAGAGGGCTCACTGCTTCAATTGCACCCTTGGCCAGGAGGGAGGAAAGCTCCTGGTCTAGTGCTCGGGCGTTCACCGGGTTGGTTATTACAGTAATCTTGACCTGGTGTGAGATATGAAGCCGCCATCAGAACTGTAGCCGGTAAGCAGGGGTCAGAGTGGCAACCACCCATGCGCCCATGGCGTGAGCAGCCCAGTAACTGAGCTGCTGGTGACAGAAACATGTGATGGTCGGCCTGGTGGCCTCCTTTTTAACTTGTACATGGTACCACTTGGGTGTATTATCAGCAGCTATGGGGTCTCATTCCATTGCTATGCTGATGATAATCAGCTGTATACAGTATTAAACTGGGTAGCAATGTGTCTGAGACCCAATCTACATCTATATCATCTTCTTCTGCTTTCCATTTTCTCCACTTACTTCTCTTTCCACGCTCACAGCATGTCTGGAAGAGATAAAGGCATGGATGCAGCAACATTTCCTTCACCTTAACAGTTCAAAACCGGAAGCAATTCAAATTGGTACTTCACATCAAATACAACAACAAAAATCAGAAAACACTTTCTCTGGCCAGAAAATTTCTCTTTCCAGTACCGTCACCAATCTTAGTGTTATTTTTGATCCACAACTCACCTTTGAAAGCCATGTAAAGCATTTCTGTAAAACTTCTTTTTTTCATCTTCGAAATATCGCAAAGCTTCGGTCTACTACACTGTCCTTCACTGATGCAGAAAAGCTCGTCCATGCCTTTGTCTCTTCTAGACTGGATTACAATGCACTTCTCTTCGGGATTCCTGGCAAGAACATACAAAAACTACAGTATGTCCAAAACAGCGCTGCCAGGGTCCTGATGAGAGTGCGTAAGCATGAGCACATCATTCCTGTACTCCGTTCACTACATTGGCTTCCTGTTTCTGCCCGGATCACTTACAAAATTTATCTGCTCACCTTCCAATGCTTGTACAGTAATGCACCATCTTACTTAAGAGAACGTCTCACTCCTCGCTGTCCTTCCCGCATTCTCCGCTCTTCCAACACTCATCTTTTTCTCACTCCCAGGTCTCGGTCTTGCACAATGGGAGACCGGGCTTTCTCCTGCGCTGCTTCTCGGCTGTGGAACGCCCTGCCCTCATATCTGAGGGCCCCACAGACTGTGACATGTTTTAAAAAAGGTCTTAAAACCTTTTTTTTTACCAGTTTTTAAATTAATTCAATTGTGCTTTTGTTTTTATTGCGCCCACAGTTTTTATTTGAGTATTTTATCTGCATTTTGTGAATTAAGCTTTTGATGCGATCATCTGTGAGCCACTATCCTCTTGGTTGTTCCTACTCTTGGTTGCATTTATGGTTGATTTTTATCTTGATGTTATTTAATGTTCATACACTGTAGAACTTTGAGATCTGTTCTGTATGTAAAGTGCATTATAAATAAAAGTTATTATTATTATTATTACAATTATTATTATTATTATTATCCTCGTCTCCCACCACAGCTCCTAAGGGCCGTGTGGGGCGCGGTGGCCGGAGCCCCTGGTCCGAACCTGCACAGCTGGTTGGCGGATCGACTCATGAAAGTCCCAATTGGGTCTCTGCTAATTCACACAAGGGTAAAGACCCCTTGGGCGATCACAACCCCGAGGCAGTGGCTGAATACTCGGATCAGCCGACGGGTGCCTCAGACGCTGAGAAGGAGGTGGAGGGGGCATCACCTGATAAGGCTCGAAAGTTGCTGCCTCGTCTGTCGTGCCTGGACGGTCCGTTCCAGGTTTTCCAAGGCAGCCGAACGAAATGATTGCCTCAGCACAACCGGGATATCAAGGAAGGTTCTACGAGATGTCCCAGACAGAACTTACTGCACCAGCCAGACCTGACGGCGAGCCTGTACCAAGAAGGACATCACGTGCCCAAGGTCACGCGTCATCAGTGCAAAGGCCTGAATGCTGCATTGCTAAAGCTCATTGCCTCCGTCACACCACTAGTGCCCTGGAGGGACGCGGAGAGCAAACAGAAGGTGTGCCATGGAATTGCCGAAGCAGCCAGCACGTGCTCTGGCTTGATAAGCTCTGCAACGAAACGTATCCATGACACAACACTGGAGTCGTGGGCATCAGACTTCCTTGCGCAAAGTCTCCTCTGGTGACATGATGAGCGAGGCAACAGCAGGTTTGATTGCTGGCATGCAATCCAAGCCCACCGCAGCCGGCTCATGCATGGCCACCAACGCTTGCCCATCCGCCGAGAGGTGCGCAAAACGTTTGGGGTCCCGCCAACAACCATGTAACTTTTATTCCTCCGATGGTGGGCCGGAAAAGGGAGGAGGGGCCCATCCACGCCTGAAGAAGGCACTCCCAGGGGTGGATTCCCCTGGTTGTGGGATCTCCAATTGCAGTTGTTTTAAAGCCATACGCATGACCTCCTGCATTGAGTTGTCCACTGACCCACTATCTGCGGTCTGGGACAAAGAAAACAAATCAGTCTCTGATAAGTGAGATGACCGTTCTTCCTCCTCACTTAGAAAGTGAGAAGCAGAGGCAGTCAAGGATAACACGTCCTCCTCCACAGCCAGCTCAGGCATGGGTGGGGAGGAGAGTCCAGTCTCTGCCCCTGCTTCGGCCCCCGGTACGCATGCCTGAAAAAGGGACCTCATCTCCACCAATTCTGCGGACAGTTACTCCACTCTCATAGCGAGACCCTGACCAGACTTGGCTCACCTCTTTCCAGGAAGGGCCACAGAGGTTGTGGCTTCGGCCCGGCACTTTGAACGCCTAAGTGGGACCTCCTGCCCAGAAGGCAGGAGTTCACTGCCAAGGTAGGGGCGAAACTGGGCCAGCTGAGTCACTCTCACAGCATTAGGCATGAAGCTGCAGTTCATACAGAGGTTCTCTGACAGGGCCTCCAATAAGTGGTCATGTCCAAGGCAGGCAGGGCACAGGTCGTGACAGTCATCTGCCTGGAGCACGGTCCCACACTCCGTGCAGCAGTGGGAGCCGTCCATGCTCCTACTTTCCCTAGTCCAACTGTATATAGTTGGAAAGGATGATTGGGAGAGGGGGCGTGAAAGCACACCTTCATTAATCAAATACAAGGTCAGTGCTAGCATAACCTAAACCTTATGATGCTGATGAGAATGATAGGGAGAGGGGGGGCTCGAATGCACACATTCACCGATTAATTCAAGGTCAGAGCTAGTAAGTCTAGCTCAGCTGAAGCATATGAGGCCAGCAAGAATGATTAGGAGTGGGGGGGAGGGGGGTGCGCGAACGCATGCCTTCACCAATCAAATACGAGGTCAGTGCTAGTAAGTATAGCAACAGCCTAAACGTTATGATAACAGTGAGAATGATTGGGAGAGTGGGGCGCAAAAGCACAACTTCGCCAATTAATTCAGGGTCAGAGCTAGTAAGCTTAGCTCAGCCGAAGCATTATGATGCCAGTGAGAATGACTGGGAGAGTGGGGGCGAACGCATGCCTTCACCAATAAAAACAAGGTAAGAACTAGTAAGTCTAGTTCAGCCTAA
>JBBPBX010054483.1:0-23451 GCA_038048925.1 Garcialebias charrua | reverse complement strand
GGAATGCCTATAGAGTCAATATAAGTAGGTGAGCCGACGGCTGGATCAAAATTAGCAGATCTCCTTCTCCTATTTCGAGAGAGATCAGTTCCGTTCAGGATCTCCAATCTGGGACCAATCAGAGCCAGAGGAGCCGCCAATCGTACCATGGCGCAAAGTCCAATGGTGTTGTCCAAGATACGAGTGAGTAATCTCCTTTCCCCACAATAGTAGTATAAGCCCGATCTAACAAGAGGGCCAATCACTTTTCTATCCCCTTTATCTGTGCTTGCTGGCCTTGTCTGATTGCACCAGCTTGGGTCAATCATGCCCACATTTATTTTGGCATTTGGACTCGTAAAATTAAAACAGAAGTAATCATTGCGTTTTGTAGCATGGAACGGGCCAGCTTTGGTGTGATTCCCGGCTAAGGGAAACACTTCACTTAAGGTTGTACAATTGGCATGCATCTGCGTTCTGGTCAAGTTTAGCATGCAAGCAAACCCCCATGTATCCTCTGGGAACAAGGGAGCCGGCTCAGTGTATAACAGCGGGCGTGCTGCGGCGCATGCCACGCATTCAGACAACGAGGCCTGCTTCGCCGCCTCCGATAACCATGCCAACCATATATTATTGTCATGGTATCCGGTAGACATTGCGATTACCTCGACCGGAGTCAATTTTGTGTAATCGGTGGTAATTATGTCTGAAGTTTGGTGCGGGATCACGGGGGGGGGAAAGAAGAATTACCTAGAGAGCTGATATTGTTTACCATCTCAATTCGTAATAATCCATATTTTGGTGGATAGGAGTTCACTATCACTCTCATAACATGAAAATTGAACGGATGTTCGTCCATTTCAAAAGTGGACACCGCTTTAATAGACAGGGAAACCGGATTCTGGGTGAGGGAAAAATCCCTCTGGAGAGTGAACTTGCTAGTCCAAAACTGGCGAAATCCTGGCCGATCCGACTTAGGCTGGGAAAATACCCAGGACCCTTGTTGTAAAACCACCTTATCCCCGCTACATTGGACATTTTGGCCAGCACATAGTACAATTTCCCCCCAAGTGCAGCTCCGTGGGCATTGTAAAGCCGTAGGTGGACACTGACACATGTATATATCTGCATGCCTGAATGAAATATTCTGGCCTGCACAATCAATTACATCGCATAAATCGAACGTGAAAGTGGTAGTCTGGTTTGCGATATACTCTAGTTTGAGGATTTTTTGTCCTAGGTGCGCGCCATAATCTCTCTTATGTCTATGAACTTCGCAATCATTTTTCCCAGGGATTACGCAGAAATGTTCTAGGAGGACAATCAAAATTACCATACTTATTCCACTTATTCCAACTGCCATAGTGACCCTCTTGTCTGGCCACCACATTTTGACTCAATTTATTAATATGCAAATTGTAGAATATAAGGAAATATATGCAAACTATGAACGATAATAATAGTAAGCGCTTTAGGATATTGCAGAATTATGAACCTTAAGTTTCCCAAGTTCCTCCTCCAGCAGCAAGGCAGTTGTCTCCCTTGAACACACAAAAATAGAGAAAGAACACAAGATTTATATCACCATCACAGAAACATTAATATACTTTTGAATGTGCCACACGTACTCAGGGGCATTCCCCTGGAACTGTTAACAGCTACTCAGGGCAGACCCCTGGCGTTGCTCGGGGAGGTCCTCCTATGTCCCCGAGTTTTCTTCGTGTTATGTGAGACTCTAATATGTAATGTTTTTATCTTTCTAGGTGTCTGTACTATGTGTGGATATTCCAGCATCGAGTGGCCCCATAAAACAGAGTCCTTCTGGGCCGGCACGCAACTTTACTCGACTACTTTGGTCTATCAAGGCACAAGAGTTCGAATGCGAGCTCTTCTTGTTGTCCCGCTTGATCCTTTAGCTCCTTCCTGGTTCACGGGCTGGAGCACACTGACTCCAATCAAGAATCAAGAATCAAGAATCAAGAAGGTTTATTAACATTGCATCAATTTTCATCAATACAGCGTAAATATGTAGTTGCAGCATCCAGGAGATAGAATGAGTGCAAACAAGCTGCAGCAGAACAAAGCACATGACATGTTTATCAACACATGATATGTTTATCAACACATGATATGCTCTTAGCGCGGCCAGGCCCAATCTGTCCCCAGATGAAGGTCAAAAGCAGGAAAACAGGCAGAGACACGGGGATTCACAGCATTGATATTAAAAAAAGATGAATCACATTTTGTCTTCAAGACACCGCGTGATCCAGTAAAAACCATATCAGAGCACATTTAGTTACAATAACAAATGGAGAGACGGCAGGCAAGGAGAGTCTGTGAGTAATTTCAGACAAACACAGAGTTCAGCAGATGTGCAGCTGGGTGTTATCTGAGGCTTCACAGAAATCTCTGGGGAGTGGGAGGGGGGGGGACTCTTCAGCTTCACACTCCAGGAGAATGGCTTCCCACAGCCTACTTTTCAAGGACATGTGCAGAAGCCAGATAATGTTCTTGTTTGTTATCCAATAGACCACAGTGTTCTTTTCCACTGCCGCCTCCAAGTCTGTGGTGCTGTTTCATGGCCGAAAGAAATCCAAATATGTGGTTCTGCTCCGCTCCGCTTCATGAACTTCCATCTGTCCCTTGATTGATCCGGGGTGGCTGTAAACAAGTCCCAAAACGGACAGCAGGTGCGCGGTGGTCCACCACTGCTCCAAGCGAGCGATTGAGCTCATACAACAGCTGGGATGAGGAGCTCACGGCCCGGTTCAGAGAATTTTGCTGATCAGGTAGTGCCGACAGCGCGCTGATAGCTGCCGAAGCCTCCCTCAGCTTCCAGTAACAAACAACTCCGCTCACGCCAAAAAACAGAGCAGTTGCTACCAATAATCCAATAATCCACAAATCCTCCACGTCCTCGACACTTAAGACGGTCAGACACATGGGCTGCCACTGACCCCACGAGTCCATCACGTATCCAGCCGCGTGTGTGTCGGAGGGACAGACAGCTTCTCCTGGCACGGTCCGCTTCGTGGAAAAAATCTTATCCATTGAAGAAACAGCCCAATTTATTAATTCCATATTGGTTCGAGTGAGCGCTGAAGGGTCGCAGACGAGACGAAAAGCAAGCAGGGAGTAGGAAAAACTTAGGGAGGGAAGAGCAGAAAGATATGCGACCTGCCTTGCCGAGTGCCGGAAGAAGCTATGGTACCAGATCTCCCCCTTTCCTCTCAGCCTGACCGCATGTGAGGTTCTCTCGGTCACTTCGAAAGGACCTGCCCAGCGAGGCTCCGCCCACTTTCTCTTAACGACCCTCAGCAGCACCCACTCAGCTGTGGGTAGGTCAGGGTCTCCTGGTGGACCCTTTTTCTCGTGTACCTGCTGAGTAAAGTTAGATACCAAAGCTTTTAACTCATCAAAGTATACCTTATGGTCCATCTTTCGGTCCCCCTCGTTGGGCAGAGAACAAGCATTCGGTCCAGGGAAAGGTCGACCTGTAGTTAGCTCATAGGGAGAGAAACCAGTACCATTATTAACAGAAGTTCTTACAATCATTAATGCAATTGGCAGAGCGTCAACCCAGTTTAATTTGGTCTGTGCACAGATTTTGCTCAATTTTTGTTTTATGTTCTGATTCATCCTTTCGACCTTGCCTTGTGACTGGGGATGGTACACGGTCCCGAAGGCGTGCTTTAATCCTAACATTTTTTCCACAGCCTGCAGGTCTGCGTTTTTAAAATGTGTACCATTATCAGATCTG
Source organism: Garcialebias charrua (assembly GCA_038048925.1). NCBI lineage: Eukaryota > Metazoa > Chordata > Actinopteri > Cyprinodontiformes > Rivulidae > Garcialebias > Garcialebias charrua. Next base: position 19,712 of record JBBPBX010054483.1, on the reverse strand, counting down.
ATCTTTTCGGGAAACCCATGTCTAGGAATGTAATGGTTTATCAGGAACTTTATGACTGTTTTACTGTCTTCTTTTCTTGCAGGTATGGCTTCAGGCCATCCTGTGAGGGCGTCGACACACATCAACACATATCTGTATCCCTTAATGGTTTCAATCATGTCTGTGTAATCTATGATCACTTCCTGTCCTGGTCTGAACAGGAAGGGAAATATCCCTTGTTCTGGTTTTACAGCAGGTCGAATGTTGTATTGTAAGCAAACTTTGCAGGTTCCTATGTGTTCAGTTATCATGTCTTTCATGTGTGGATGCCACCATTGCTGAAGATTCCTGGCCATTTGTCCGCTGCCCACATGAGCCAGACCGTGTGCTTCCTGAAAAACTAATGGTTTCAGAGTCATGGGCAGGATCCACTTTTCATTAGGTCCTGTCCACAACCCGCTTTGTTCATTCTTTTTTCCTCCCTTGTTTTTCCAAACAGATCTCTCTTCAGGAGACGCCTCATTCTGTGCCTTTGTGATTTCTGTTTGGCTCCAATGACTGTTCCACTGACATTCTTCTTCCACTGTCACCATTTGAACTCTTGCTAAATAGCCAGCTGCTACTTTAGCTGCTCTGTCTGCCTGCCTATTACCTTCGGCAGTATCTGACTGTGTTACATCATGACCTTTGCATTTCACTACTGCCACTTTCCTTGGAAGCATCAGACTATCAGCTAACTCTTTTATGAGTTCTTCATGTTTTATGGGTTTATTTCCTGCTGTCAAAAACCCTGCTCTTTTCCATTGGGGTAATTGTACATGAACAACCCCATAAGCGTATGCTGAGTCTGTGTATACTGTGATTTCTTTTCCTGTGTCCTAATTTTAGTGCTGCAACTACCGCTTGAATTTCGGCTTTTTGAGCTGACTGTTTTCCCATCAACTGTCCAGATTCTACCACCTCGAATGCATCTTCATTTTGTCTAACCACTGCGAACCCTGACTTCAAAGACCCATCCTCCATTCTGAAGCAGCACCCGTCCGTGTAGAGTACTTCTGAATGTGGTATATGTTCTGTTTCTAGGTCGGACCTGATTTTTTCTTCCATATAGACCTTTTGAACACAATCGTGCGTGTGTGTTGTATTCATTCCGTCAGCCATGTTTACACCTTCATGTGAAAATGATAAATTTGGTGCTGCCAAAATGTTACTCATGCGTCTTTGTTTCAATGAAGTCATTGTGAAGAGTTCGGAGTTCACATAGGCCACGACATTATGTGATGTTAAAATGTGCAGTGGATGGCCCATCACTATATGTGCTGTTTTAGCGACAATTTTACTCAATCCTGCTGCCATTTGTGTACATGGTGGATGACGTTTTTCAGTACTATCCAGAAGAATGCTGGTGTACATCAGTATCTGTCTATTCCCCCCCTTTTTCTGAAACAAAATGCCATTAATGGTGTTTTTTGCTTCAGAAACATCAAGGTAAAAAGGTGAGGTGTAATCAGGTAGGGCTAAATCAGTAGCCCGAGTCAAAAGTTGTTTGAGAGTTATGAAAGACTGTTCAGCTTCAAGACTCCAAACGAGCTTGGACTTTAATTTTCTCATACCCTGTTCCTTAACCATGTTTCAAAGGGAAGTAGTGAGTTCACTGTAATCAGGTATGTAATGTCTGCTATACCCCGTCAACCCCAGAAAAGACATTTCCTGTACCGTGCTAGGCTTTGGGTGATTCAAAATGGAAACTCTGTGCGTTGTTCCTCGAGCTGAGACTAACCGTCCCAAGAAGGATACCTGGGTGCGGACGGCTTGAAGTTTTGTTTTGCTCACTTTGAAACCTGCATCATGAAGAAGAAGAAGAATGTCATGGGTGGCTTTGAGACAGTCTTCAGGTGATTCTGATGCTATCAATAAGTCATCAACATATTGAAGCAACGTGGTGCCTTCAGGAAGAGGATGTTGAACCAACAGGTCTTTTAGTACCTGATTGAATATTTTAGGGGACAATGCAAGCCCCTGAGGGAGACGCGTGTATCGGTACTGTTGGCCATTGAAAGTGAAAGAGAAAATGTCTCGTACATCATTTGACAAAGGGAGACAAAAGAAGGCATTGGCCAAGTCAATGCAAGTGAACCATTTCTGTTTTGGATTCAAGTTTGTTAACGCCACGTATGGATTTGGAACAGGGCAGGTAGGAGTCTTAAGGATTGCATTAATTGACCTAAGGTCATGCACCATTCTGTACTTTCCTGTACCTGCTTTCTCGACTGGCAAAATGGGAGTATTCCACTGTGAATTAGACGGTTCTAATACTCCTGCATTTAGCAACCCCCAAACCGTATTGCTCAGCCCCTCTGCGGCTTCTGGCTTATGTGAGTATTGATACAACCATATTGGCTCAGTGGAGAGAAGTTCAAAAGTGATGGGATCACAGTTTACTAATCCCACATCCTCTGGACCTTGAGACCAAAGGGATTGTGGGAGCGTATCAAGCATGGCAGGGACCTCGGTGTGATCAGTCTTTTCCCTGCCATGTTCTCTTGAAATAAGTTCATGATCTAATTTTCCCAAATCCTGAGCTGAAACATCAATAATATAGCAATCTGTTGATGGTGAAAAAGCAACTGATGGAAGCTGTGTGGGACACCAATCAAGGGCATCCATGACTGTCTTTACCATTGGCCCTAAATCCTTCGCTTGGTGTGAAGGTGAGAGAGCAAGTGAGACATGTGGTGCTGCTTCAGATGACATCCTATACCATTCAAGTTGAGATGGTGATAGGGTGACATGTGAAGCCACCCCCTGGGGTCCTACAATGATCTTATCTGAGGTCAAAAGCCACTCAGTATCTTGCAAAGTAGAGGCAAAATGCTCTCTAAAACAGTCATCAGAGTCACGGTCATAAAAGAGTGTCAGATGTAAAGGATCTGGAGGGGGAACATAGGGTCGCAGAGCATCAAGCCACGGCTTCCAAGACAAGTACGCAGAGTAGATGCCCAGTTGCTGTGTGGTTTCAGGGCGTAGCAAGGCCCAGTAGATGTCAGCGACCTCCTCCTGCGTTGGTTTAAGCAGACATTGTGAGGCTGGGGAGGAAGAGGATTGTGAGCAAGTCCAACAAGTCCCATTGGGCAGAGTGACCTTAGCCCAGTTGGTTTGCACAAAATGGTCGCCCCCATCTTTTTCAACAAGTCTCTGCCCAGCAGGTTTACCGGTACATCCTTGGACAGAACAAAAGGATGAGTCAAAGACTGCGGTCCTGCAGTGATTAGGAGAGGTTCAGTTAAATGCAGTTTTTGTTTCACCCCAGAGAAGCCTACCACTGACACCGTGTCAGATGTGGCGTGTTCAGAAAAGTCCAGGTCATTCAACGTGGAGTATGTGGCACCTGTGTCCACCAAGAAGGACAAGTCCTTGTTCATGACTCTCATCCGTATCATATGCCCCTTTTCCACTTGGTGGCCCGGCTCGGATGTGACGTCATATTTGCGTGCCAAGCGCGCGTTGGAGAGCATTTCCACCTAACAGATGCGCGGCGCCGCGCCAAGATTCCGGACTCATCTCAGAGCAGGTCCGAGGCCGGCTGGCCCCGAACCGTGAGGAGGAGGCTGGACTGAGTTTGAGGAAGTGGCTGCCGTGAGGGAGCAAACACCGAAGGACTTTACAAGATTAACATGGTAAAAACAATTATTTGTATTAAAAATTACAGCACACATGTGTCTTAAGCCGAACTATTCCTTAATAATTCCACGTTGTTGTCAAAACGGCAGGATTTAAAAAAGTAGTTTCGCCACGTGCACGCGCGCGCCCGCGCGCGCACGTGAGCCGTCTTTATTTCTATAATGTAGCTAAATAAACGCTTTAAAAAATATAGTTCATAGCTGACGTTATATCAAGAGGGTGCTTGAGCTTAACAGTTCCTTAATAATTTCACGTTGTGGTCAAATCAGCTGGATTTAACAAAGTAGGTCGACACATGCACATCACATGCACGCGCGGGTGGGGTCGATCGGCGTTCTTTGTTTTAAATGTAGCTAAATAAAAGCTTAAAAAATATATTTCATAGCTGCTTTATACCACGAGGGTTCCTCAGGTTAACAAGTCCTTAATAATGTCACGTTGTGGTCAAATCTGGATTTAAATTGATTTGTTTTGACTAATTCCAAACCTATCACATGTGCTTCGAAAATAAATTATTAAAAAATCGAATTTTAATTCAAATAACTCCAACAGCTTACAGTATGCACATAAACATGTAGTGATTACACTCTGTTGGTTTGAAAAATATCTGCTTTGTGGTTTCTGAGATCTAAGATATGTGTTAAATACTAGTAGAAAAAAAAAGCTAGGTCGACACACTTATGTCTATTAAAAATCGAATTTTAATTCAAATAACTCCAACAGCTTACAGTGTGTATATAAACATGTAGTGATTACACTGTGTTGGTTTGAAAAATATCTGCTTTGTGGTTTCTGAGATATTTGATATATGTATATATATCTTACATATATCTTATAAAAGATATCTACATATAAAACAGTTTCTAGACTGAATTACCGGTAACCATGTTTTTCTTTTTTTTTACAGTTAAGACGAAGAAGTCAACACCAGAATTTATCAACTTGTGTCTTCTGGAGGAAGCACATGAGACAACAGGAAAAAAATCATTTAGGTGGATGCAGTATTTATTTTTGTGCTTTTTTCACTTCTTAGTTTTCATAATAAACATTTTATTTCTTAAGTGGTGTCATTGAACAATAATTTCCTAAACATATTTTACAATGTTAAGTGTGTACAGTATAGTGTTTGTTTAAAAACATACTGGAAGTTAAGAATATTACACAATATTATTGTGGGCGACCGTGGTGTAGTGGTAATGGCAGTCGACCCCTGATCGGAAGGTTGGAGGTTCGAATCCCGCATCCGCCCACCATGTGTTGTGTGTCCCTGGGCAAGACACTTAACCCCGAGTTGCTCCCGGTAGGTCTGGATGGCGCCTTGCAAGGCAGGCTACCACTACCGGTGTATGAATGTCTGAATGAATGGGTGGATGGCTGGTATTGTAAAGCGCTTTGGGGCTCCTCACAGGGGGCTGGAAAGCGCTATATAAATAAGCTCCATTTACCATTCAATATTTTCCATTTGCATTTGACCTTTAAAGAATCATAAGAAAAAGATTATCCACAATATTCCTGAAGGTGGCACTGTATTTGCGATTATGGGACTTACTTCCGTTTGACCCCAGAAGTGCCTGTATTCCATAGGGGAGTATGGATCGCGGGTGTTTTTGAAAGTTATTTTCATTCATTTTATCGGAGCAAACACAGCTTTTGTTTAAACGGAACGTTTACTGAAATGTCCTACCGGGGTTCAGGTACCTGCTGTGCTGTTCGCGGCTGCACCAACAACCGGACCAAGCTAAATCTTTGGCTAAAACAACAGTGTTTTCAACACGGACCCAAAACAAAGAAAGAGTGTTCCTGCATCCTTCTCTATGGCTGTGTCTGCGCGATCAGGTAACATCTGTAATTTCTTTTTATTCAGGGAGGGTTTATTAATGAGAGTTTTGGATGATTTACTGTCTTAAAATGATATATGTCAGGCGCGACCGGTACTTTTAGCCGAGATAGCTGCTAATAAACCTTAACCGAGAGGCCGGAGCAAACGCGTTCGCCATTTATGTATTTTTAAATTATATCAGCGCGATCAGGTCACATCTTTTTATTCAGGGAGGGTTTATTAATGAGAGTTTTGGAAGATTTACTGTCTTAAAACGATAGATCTCAGACGCGACAGGTATTTTTAGCCGGGATAGCAGCTAACAAACCTTAGCCGAGAGGCCGGAGCAAACGCGTTCGCTATTTATGTATTTTTAAATTATGTCAGCGCGATCAGGTCACATCTGTTATTTCTTTTTATTCGGGGAGGGATATTAATGAGAGTTTTGGAAGATTTACTGTCTTAAAACGATAGATCTCAGATGCGACCGGTATTTTTAGCCGAGATAGCTGCTAACAAACCTTAGCCGAGAGGCCGGAGCAAACGCGTTCGCTATTTATGTATTTTTAAATTATGTCAGCGCGATCAGGTCACATCTGTTATTTCTTTTTATTTGTCCCTCCTCTTTTAACAAAACGAGTGGTGTTCCCACATTTTTAATGAACTAAAACAACAAAGTTTGGACTGTCTTCAACTGTATTACTCGCATGTAAACAAACGGTGTTTCCGGTCAACCGGAAGTCGTGCGCACATTTCGCGCAAAGCATCATGGGGCATAGGAATATTGTGGATTAGATTTGAACAGCCATCCATCCATCCATCCATCCATCCTTCTTGTTGTCGTGTCATGAGTAGTGCAGCAGCTTTTGCCAGGATGCACAGATGTCAACATGAACCCATCCATCCATCCATCCATCCATCCTGATGTCGGGTTGTGGGTGCAGCAGCTTTTCCAAGGATGCACAGACGTCGCCGTCAACCCCGATGAAGCTGTTCTTGGATGCCCAAACGAGTTTCCTGATCAACAAACATTTAATTATTAATACTTTGTTTTTACGTTTAAAGAAACATGCTTTTAATGTTTATGGGACAGTTTAAACCAAATTATCCATTTGCATTTGACTTTGAATTAGCCCTGACAAAATATTACCGTTTAAATTTAATGAAATACAAACATTTAATATTACCTTACTGTAAAAATAGTTTAACTGATTACAGGGCAGTGTGATCAATGTGTTAAGCAATGTTAACAGGAACCTTGTGCATATATGAGAATAATCTTTATTATAAAGAAACAAAATGGAAAACACAGGGGTTTAAAACAAGCTGAAAAGTCTATAAAGTAAGATCAGAGCATTAAATAGCTCAAGGGACATTACCGCCAACAGGTGGTGAGACAAGGTTCTGCAGGGTGTTCTTCTTCTAACGTTTAGTGGTGGCTAGTAAATAGCTTGAGGTAACACTACCGCCACCACGTGGTAGGACGAGTGAGATTCTACACCCCGCCCACAGAAGGGCTGCAGATAGTGAATGGAGACAAAACCATAGGGTCTGCACCTCCCCCTATGGACTGGTTTCTCTGTGGGGTGTGTCATTGCTGGTAGGAAGAGTTGGACCCTGAGTCTTGGGCCCACTCTCTTTGTAGAGCCGGGTGCTGGCCAGCTGGAGCCATCTGTGAGTTGGGAGCTGAGTGAAGGCGTCCTTCCCTCTGTGACTGTGCTTGTTTGTGAAAACAGTCGCGGGCCCAATGCCCTGGTTTCTGACAAAAATGGCAGACATCTTGTGCTCTGTTTCCCTGCAGGTTACCTCGGCTATAGCCCCTGCCCCGAGCTCTTCCTCCTCTCCTCCACTGCCCCCTGACCGGACCCTGAGATGATGTATTGTAATATGGCTGGGGTGCTGTGTGCTGCTGTGGGGTGGTAATCATACCTTCCTTCCCAGCAACCATCTGTTTGGACTCTTTCTTTGATTGCACCACATCTCTAACTTGCTTTAGTTGTAATTTCAGCAGCTGAGTTTGCATGTCTTTTAAATCAGCTGAACTTTTTACCTCCTCATCTGCTGCTTCCTGCAGATGATGAATTAAGTGACATTCCCATTTCTCTGCATCAGCAGTGGGGAGGTCAGGGTTTGCTTTCATTGCTTTACTGACAGCTGCTGGAACACCATCAAGGATAGCTTGTCTAAAGAAATACCTCTGTCCCGTACCTTGTCCGTGGCAGTGAGTTCTATCATGCCATTCTTGCTTACACTGATCTAGATAAACTGTTGGGTTCTGTCCAGGTTTCCAATGAAACTTAGGCACCCCTGAACCCTCTGGGAGCGGGTAAGCCTCTCTAAGGGCTCCTGCAAACCTGTGTAAGTGATTTGTCATAGGTTCTGAGTCGAGAACTGCGCGATTCCAACCTGCTGCCCGTTCCAATTCATCCATCCTGGTGGATGTTACACATCTTCCCAACAAAGCTCTCACATCCCCCACTGCCAATGTGATACCCTTAGTGAGGCTGTCTACTGCGTTCAACCATTTGCTGCCCCCCTCTGTTAGCGGGGGCAATTTCTCCACCAAGGCCTGAATGTCTCCCAAAGCAAAAGGTTTGTACCTGACTTGTGTACCTGCTAGGAGCAAGGGATAGCTGCTGTTTGAAAGAGGACAATTGTCAAACCCTTGCGTCTCCTCGTGCTCCATAAGACTGGATGTACTTGGGTGTGCTGTTACAGGAAGTGGTGTACTAGGTGTGGTGGTGTAGAGGGGAAGTGGTGTACTGGTGGTTTCCATCCGATTAGATGGAAGAGGAAGAGATGTTATAACATCTGAAGTGATCCCAAGAGGGCCTTCGGCCAAGGAGGGATTCCTGGGCCTTGATGTGTTGTGGGATGTCAGATTTAACATTCTGTCAGTTAATTCAGGCCTGTTTCCCCATCCGGGGGCGTCAGGAGGAACATATCCTTGCCCTAATGTCTCACTTAAGGTGAGCGAGAGGGGCCCTAGGGCCACCGGATGGTAAAACGACGCCTGTGACATTGGGGGGGTTATTGGAGAAAAGGGAGGAGGGGTTATAGATATTGAGCTGGCAGCTACCTTTTGGGACCCATGTGTGTTCATAAAGTCTCTGAAATCTGATGCACTCACTGATCCCACCTCATTCTTAGTAACCAGATTCTCTGATGTCATGGAATTCTCCCGCTCCAAGGTGGGAGGAGCTTCCTCTATCTTTACTATACCCCCTTCTACATGGTATATTGGGTACATGCTTTTTGCCGGTGGTGCTGATGAGATGCTGTTATGAGAATAGGGTGGAGGCTCAAGACTTCCTGTTTTCTCACTCTTCTCCATAGTCAGTAAATGAAACACCCCTTGTGCTATTAGAACCAGTTTAAACCACTCTTTGCAACTGCTGTCTGATGCAGTCAACAATTTTCTATATTTCCCTTTTTGTAAGGCATTGGCCTCCTTCTTTTGCTTTTCAAACTCCTCTGTTTCTTCTTTACACTTCCTTATTCTTCCCCATATTAAACTCACCACGTTACTTTTGCCTGTCTTGTCATTTATTTCCTCTATTTTTTAAGAGCTGTTTTTCCTGTTTTTTGTCCTGCACTGACATGGTTATTGCTTGTTTTATGATTTTTATTTGTTCTTCTATGGGTTTAAATGAGGCGCTCCCGCACTTCTGACTAAAATTGCCCTCCATTTCAGTTTTTATGTCTTTGCTCATTCTCACAGTGAAACATGCAGACACCACACAGCTATTAATCTTTATTGTCACAGGAACCAGGACTCAGTGAATACACGGATGCCTCCCACATAGCAAGTGTCAAGACAGACTGAGCATTCCTTTAAGCGAGGCAGCCCGTCCTGAATCTTTTTCCGTGTACCCCTCCGGAACTTTTTTTCTTTTATCCTTCCCACACACTCACGCTGGCCTTATGTTCAACAAGACTTACAACACATAAGACAGACCAGCTCACGCTGACCTTATAATTCACAGGACAGACAACAGATAAAACAGACCACCCAACAGGCACGCGAGACTCTGACGCCAGAAAACTTCAGCAATAAAAAATATATTTATTTTATTAAAATAATTTTTTTTAAACCTTTTGAGTGTAACATAAGATTGGTATGAACGTGTGTTGACTCCTCACAGTGCCCGTACCCTCACTGTTTTAGAACATAAAAAAAGATTTAGTATTCTGTGACTAATTTTGTTTTATTTTATTTAAATGATCTAGGTTTGGAACTTTATCGGATTATTTTATCAGCGTAGGTCAGCGCGTTTCCTTCAAACTCTCACCCCAGTCCCGCACTTTACTTATTTAGTCTCAAATTATAAGTAAGTCTAAATTGTCACTGTTTTAAGCTAGCCACTAACCTAGCAAGTTTACAGTTTAAACTTGGTCTCAGAGTTACAGGAACGGCGGCGGATAAATTATTTGTTTATCCTAAAACCCCGAATCCCTCTGTTCCAGAAGCCCGTCGGCTTTTGGGAGGCGCGACCCCTGCGTGTTTTTACCTGGGACTTGGGTATTGTTATTTTACTTTTACTAACGGGTATGAACACCTACTCGTTTTATTTCCTATTTTTACTGGAGTCCAACACACTGAATAAATTTAGCCTATAAAATTTCCAATCACAGATTTCGTTTAAACAGGAATCTGCTTACCTTTTTTTGTTGAGGTGACCGGTCAGTAGTCAGTGTTCTGGACTCGCGCTCGTCCCTTCCTGTCCGCGTGTAACCATCTCGTAAGGACCTCCAAATTTGTTGGCGATGTTTTCTTATTTGCCTCAAGTTCGTTGTTGGTTTCACTTTTGGATCAAAGAAGGAGAAATACACTGAAAACACGACAACGTGCATTTAAAGTTCCAAAAACCTGTTTAATTAATCATAAGTTTAAAAAGTCACAGAATACATTTGTTCTATTTCTAAAAGCCATTATATTTGATTACAAATAGTGTACAGAGAGAAAAAGAGAAAGAAAGAGAAAGAAAGAACATTGAAATGCGCATTTCAAGGGAGACACCATATACAACCTGATTAGTCTGATTAGTTGTTCTTCTCCATGGCTTGCTCTACGTTGACTGACGTGGAGGAGGAAACTCATGTTTTATACTCTTGTAGGGTGTTTTCTGCTCTCAACCAATGATAGAAGCCCTGCCTTATTCTCTTGTAGGATGCTACCCCCCCTAACTGCCAGAAGACTTCTGTCTTGTGAACAGGAAATACCATTGCTTTTTTCAGCTTGCAGACTTGCATTTTGAGAGGGAAGGATAATATTCATTAATTCATCCAACCTTTATTTATACAGGCTAGCCTCAGCACAGTTCTATATGTTACACAGTTCTACTTTTAATCTGATTGAAACTAATACACAACTATTATATAATTAATACACAAGTGCTTTATGATCAAGGTATTAACTGCTTTACAAATGTTTATGCAATCATGTCTTATGCGCCTTAAAGTGGCTTACACAACATTATAAATCTATACACTTTTAGATCCAACAGAATAGAGCAGGTTCAGGAATGGACACACTTTATGCCTGTTCCGGTCCACATAGGCCCAAAGAGGGGGAAGGGAGAGCTGTTCTGATACCCTCTGACTGAACAACCACACAGAACCAGAGAGACTTTCAGTGACTTCTTCACAGCCATATATCTACAAGGTCATAAAACTGACAGACAGAGAGGCACCAGGCCCCCTCCCCTCTCCCAAGCCAATCAGAGGCCAGGACAGATCTGTGTTCATGCTCACAATCCTGTGTCTTTTAGTAAATCTTTATCATTCTACAAGAGAGACTGATCATTTGAACACCGTGTGAAAACCCCTTCAAGATAAATGAAAACACGAAGACAAAAATATATTTTATTTCACAACAATTTTCAGCCTGCTATAACTCGAGACAAAGAGGTGTAGCAATATTATTATTTTTTTCCAAAAATATTTTTATTGAACTTTTCCAATTATATAAACAATCAACAAAGACACACATACACATACACAAAAAAATAAATAAATAAAATAAACAAAAAGAGAAAAAAAATAAAAATAAACAGAGAACATAAACATCTTATAACCCTTCCCCCACCCTGAACACCTAGAGCTCACTATGTCACATCAAACAAATAAAGAAAAGAAATTTATGTTTACATGTTATTTTTGACAAAATATAGGAAGGGTGACCACATATCTTTAAAGTCTTCAAGCTTCCCTTTCACTATATACGTCAGTTTTTCCATTGCCAGGTTGTTGCTCAGTGCTTTAATCCACTCATTTATATTTGGTCTTTCTATGTTCTTCCATTTCAGTGCAATCAAATGTTTAGCTTGTAAGAGGCAAAAAGTCACTAGTTTCCTCTTTGAGGAACCCTTAAAGTCATCTGGGAAAATATGTAGCAAGCAGAGTCTACTGTCCATTGGTACATCTTGTTCAATCAAGCGAGAAATGAGCCCAGTGACCTCTTTCCAAAAAATTTGAAGTTCTGTACATTGCCACATACAATGGAAAAGAGTGCCTCTATCTGTATTGCATTTAACACAAGTATCAGGGGTATTCGGATTGAAATGGTTCAGTTTCACAGGAGTGATATATGTTCTAAATAACCATTTATATTGTAATAATCTAAACCTTGTATTGATAGTTTGTGTTTGTGCCAATAGGCATGAGTCATTCCATTCATCCTCAGAAATTTCTGCTTGTAGATCAGTTCTCCATGCTTGCAAATAGGAGAGACTACTATCTTTCAAAGATAAGAGTAGAATATTATAGAATTTGGAGAGTAAGCCTCTACTCTGATTGTGGTAGATGGCTATATTCTCTATGGTAGAGAGTGGAGGTTCAGCAGTAGATATCCGCAAGGTATTAACAAAATTTCTAATCTGTAAATACTTAAAAAAGTGCTTTTGTGGCAAACTGTATTTACTTGCCAGTTGTTCAAAAGACATTAAAACTCCCTCATGATAAAGGTCTCCTATTGTATTTATGCCTTTATCCATCCATAATTTAAATCCTCTGTCTGCTCTTCCTGGTTTGAATCTATCATTTCTCCAAATCGGTGACAAGCATGAGATCTTGGACACCTCATTTAAAACTTTATGAGAATGATGCCAAACTGATATTGTATTCTTAAGAAAAGGGTTTTTTGTGTTTTTTAATAATTGTTTAGGTTCAGCTGAGTAAAGGTAGGATTTTAGAGGTAATGGTAATGAGTTGTTCTCTATTTGTACCCAAGATGGTGTGTTATTAATAGAAAAGTAACCAGTAGCAGCACAAAGCTGGGCAGCCCAGTAATAGAGTTTAATATTCGGCATTCTAATCCCCCCCCGGTCATAGGGCAGATAAAGAAGAGAGAGGCGTAGTCTGGGGCGCTTATTATTCCATATAAATCTAGTGAAAGTTTTATCCAAAGAGGAGAAAAAGGAAGCTGGCACATATAAAGGAATAGACTGGAAAAGGTATAAAAATTTTGGGAGAATAGACATTTTAATAATATTAATTCGGCCTATCATTGAAATTGGCATCTCTCCATTTTTCTAGAGATCCTGATATTTTTTGCACTAAAGGATCATAATTAATAGAAACTATTTTCTCAATATTTGGCACAATTTGAATTCCTAAGTACCGTATTTTCTGGTGTATAGGTCGCACCTTTTTATGGTTTTTTCGAGGCCTGCAACCTATACACAGGTGCGACCTATATATGGCTTGTTATCACTTTTGGCTAAATAAATTTTTAAATCCAGCTCATTTCACAATTACGTTCATTTATTAAGGAAAAGTTCAGCTCAGACACATATTTGCTATAATTTTTATCAAACAAATAATTGTTTTTAAGTGTTAATCTTCTTAAAAGCCTTGCTGTGCGCTCCTGTGACAGACATTTGCAGCAGAGCTAAACGTAGGTGCGACCTATACACCGGTGCGACCTATCTAGGGATTTTTCCAATCTATTGGTGATAATTGGATGGTGCGACCTATACACCGGTGCGACCTATACACCAGAAAATACGGTATGTGAATCCTTCATATGTACATGTGAACTGTGTTTGTATTGGAGGGTTATTTCTATTCAGCAATAATAAAGAGCTTTTTTTTAAATTAACTTTATATCCTGAGAACTCCCCGAATTCTCTCAGAATTGTATTCACTTCCTGAGTCGACTTCTCTAGGTTAGTTATAAGCAAAACAATGGCTCTCATTCACGAAAATGTTCGTATTTTTATCCTAAATTTCTCTTACTTTTGTTCGTAAGAAGCGTTCGTACGAACATGCCACGTCAGATTCAACAAAGTCTTCTATCCTCAGGAAAAGTGTGTAAATGGGAGCGTAAATATGATGAATCCCACCTGTTCCAACCACCTGCGCGTGCACGCGGAGAGGTTATTTACATAATTCCCACCCCTCAAAACACCATATAAGGCTACGTTTCCTGCCTCGGAGGCAAAACGTGTTCGTGCATAAAATGACAGCGAAAAGTAAAAAAGAAGAACTCTACCGGTGCGGAGATTGAAGTTCTGCTCTCCTTGATCGAGAAAAGTAAATCTGTCCTTATTAGCAGCGTCACTCATGGGAGTAAATGACCAACTAATGCCAAAGAATGTTTGTTTATAATAAATGTGGACCTTAAATATACACGTGTACTGGTGGCTAACTGGTTAAAACATTGCACTGTTATCGAGATTTCGTGGGTTCGATTCCCACAAGGTATGCCTATTTTTTTTCCTTCCTTCTTTAGATTATTTATTCATTCCAGATTAAAAAGACTTTATGCTTCATTTCTTGTTGTATTGTAAATAGTTTTCTTGTGTTTTTTAAATCTGGAATGAATTAAAAGGAGAAAAAAAAAACGTTGTCCCATGTGGGACTCGAACCCATAAAGTTCTGCACTGCGACGCAACGCTTTACTGATTGAGCTATTTGACAGCTATAACTGCAACAGGAGGAGGTCAACCTAAAGTCTGCGTTACCGAAGTTTGCGTTACCGAGACAAATTAAACTTAAATTAATTCATAATTTAAGTTGGTTTTAGTTTGAGATCTTCATATTAATATTGTAGTGTTAGAAAACGGCATTGATCGGTCTTTCTGTGACTGAGGGTGTAGTGGGCATGACCTTGTCCACTTTTAAGACACCTGTGTACTTTTGAACTGTTCCAGAGATGACCTTTACTGACCTCTCAGTAAAGCAAGACATTTACTACAAAATCATTCATTTAGCTATAATCTGATAACATAGTCACCAAAAAGAGACTATTTCTATCTTTGATTTTAGGCTGATGTGATCAAAAGAATAACTTTTGTCATTTTCATGATGTGTGCTTTTAAGCTGTGTTATTCTGTAAGAGTTAAACGGTGTTCACTGCTGTGTTAAAGGTGAAATCTCGGGTCACAGAGACCCGACTGTTTTGTTTAGAAATAAGAAGACAGTTTAATCCGTTGTTTCTCCTGAAAAGGGCTCCAGCTGCTCTGTCTTTTCCTAAACAATTTCCCTCTGCTCGGGCTGTAACCTTGGGTCGCGATAACACAAGCTCACTCCTCTCTTTGATCCTTCTTTAAGTTCTAAGCTGTTGCTGGAACTACAGAGTCGGCAAGAGTCCGAGAGAGTTTGCTGGGAATTTCAAAGAGATGTGAACCTTTCCCAAAGAGCTGGGTACGTTTGGTCAAGAGCTAACGACCTGCGTCTTCAGCTAAGGACTGATAACAGGCTGTTATGAGTCCACTTCGAATAAGCGTAAGCTCAAACTTTGTTATTCCTTCCTGGAATAAATTATCTTGAGCCAAGAAACCACGACTGTCACGGCTTCTGCCGACGAAAGCGAGTATCACCGACACCGACAAGGTAAACACGTCTGGAGTCCAGCTTGGACTTGCGGGACCGACGACTCGTCAGTCCAAGGCTGACCACAGCTCTTTGCCAGAACCAAGGCGGACGTCTTAAGGTAAAGGAGCAGCTGTTTGCTTACTGGAGGTGTGATGATATCTTAGCTGGACGCGTACGGAAGAGTGTCATCTGGTTTCATAAATGCAAGATAAACTTCCTCTCTTAACCTCCCAATTCTTCTTAAATCTTTCCTCCTACTCTTTCCCCTCTCTATCTAAGCTGGAAACTATAATTAAGCTGAAGAGCCCACAGACTAAATATGTTAACATCCAATATTGAAGTCTGTTGTGTTGAATTTAAGTGTGCTGACGTTTTAAATTGAAAGAAAGTGAAATCATGTCAATCAAGTGTAATGGTGTTAATTTAGTTGATTCATTTTAAATAAATGATAGTGTCTCTTTGACATATCAAACTAAGTCAATGTCCATTGTCACTTAATGGCTCTGTTTATTTATCCATCATAAAGATCACAGAAATATTGGGTAAACTGAAAAAGAACAGAATCCGTGAATTTACTATTCAATCTGAATAAGTAAATTAATTAAGGTAAAGAGGTCAGTATTAATATTGACCTCCTCATAACCCCTTACATCTGGTGGCCTCGTACGTGGTTCTGAAAGTTTATTGATATCTGTGGTTTCTCATGAACTGTAACGTCATGTTTGCATAAGAGGATCCAAGTTTTAAACTCTGAGGATAATGATTTTGGCTGGAAGTGTTCGAAGCAGGCAGATTCTGCATGTTTTTATCATTTGAAGCTGAGAGATTGTTATTGTTCAACTCCTTGACACGCTGTGGGAGCTTTTAGGTGAAGTTCTGTCAGCCCGTGGTCTGTGGGGGTGTTCTGGTTCCGTTCGGCCCAGTTCACGCACAGACTCCGGCACAAAGCTTTGTTGACCGCCGAGTCAAAAGCCTGAAAGCTAATTTAACATCTACAAGATTGCTGTTGTGGTATTTTACGTGTTAGAGCAGGTCATAGAAGCATATTACTGTTAGAACGTAGTCGGATAGTGGTTCTGTTCAGACCCGATTTCTGCTCCATGAAAAAGTGGACCGGAACCGACCTTGACGCGCTCCGAGAGAGTCCGTGTTTGTTCAACAGCTGCAGTGCTGTGTTACTGAGCGTAACTAAGTTGGCCTGTCTAGGTGTGTTCGCCGCATGTTTCAGAATTTTGGGAAGTTAATTTGTAGCGTTTGAGTTGTTTTAAGAGTCTATAAAGTTGTGGTCTGCTGTGCGAGCTAACGTTAAGAAGACGTGTCCGGCATGTCTGTTTATGAGCTGTGATTGGATGAAACGAGAGCTGTGAGCTGTCAATCACTCGTAGCGAGCGCTGATTCGCTGTAGTGGGAACGCACGCCGTTGCGACCAACCCACTTTGTCGTCATTTCCGGTACTTCATTGGTCGAAGGTAAGAAAACTACATTCACCATGAATGCATGAGTGATACACTGCAAACGCTGTGATTGATTTGTTGACGTCACGTATCTTGTAGCGAGCTCCGCCTCGCTCACGTACGAAGCTGGTGACGCGCTACGCACGCTGCGTTGGCCCGCCCATTCTTGTCGTCATTTCCCGATGCACTTGGAGTGACAAGCAGTTCACAGGACAAACGGAGTTTCACTGAGAGTTTAAACATTCATTTAAAGCCATCTAAACTGTCTAACAACATAGATTTGTCTCTGACAAGAACGTGGTTCGAGCGTTTATCACTGACACACTAGAAACTAATTCTGAAAAGGTTGTTTTTAGTTTAAATACTGAATAAACAAATTCAGTCTCCACGTGATAAATTTAAGACTCCAAGCTGCCCCCTGTTGGTTAAAAGACGTTGACAGATGAGTTTTCTCAAAGACATCATAAAAAAGTCAGCATTTTTATGGTGAAATTACCAGCTTTTAAAATTGTTCTGTACACAAACAAAAACTCCTGTTTATTCTAAATACAAATTTTAGAATAACAGAGGTACAGACAAACAATTTATGCTCATTTTAAACACTGAAGAGATTTAAAATAACACTCAAAAAGGCATTTTTTTTATTTGATTTTCAAATTAAAAAAAAAAAAATGATGGAGAACAGAGCATTTCCACATTATGCTCTTCACATCTCTGAATTTTAAACAGAATTGGTGTGTACATCTGCACACTTTTAGTTAAAAATGGCATTTTTAACGTTTTTCTGTGTACAATTAATGACTCCAGTTTATTTTAAATAAAAAGTTTAAAATAACAAACAAAATTACATTTTTCAATCCAGATAACTGCGGCAACTCAAAACAGTTTTACTGAATCTGAAATACATTCTCTTGGTGCAAAATAAAACAAAATCTGCTAACATTTTAGTGTGAACATTGCATTTATTTGTAATCTTTAAGAAGGCGTTTGAGTGAAAGACAGAAAACATTAAGCGTGGTTTAATAGTAATTGTTTTAAAAATAGGTCTATTAAGTTAACACGGCCACGAAGGCTTAACTTACCATATTTTTCATTGAAGGTAAAACCTAAAATAAATAAAGGTACTGAATGAACAAAAGACTTGTTTATAGATTACAGAAACAAACCCAGAAAGCTGTTTTAGTGAAGTAACTCAACGCTAAGAAAGCATTTATTTGCATACACTATAATGAATACCGTCTTATTGATTCAAACAAACATCTCTCATTAATTTGGAGAAATTTCAAAACAAAGATGGGATATGACGATTATGATGAAGCTTTCAAGCTGATCGCATCAAGGCGTGAAGAGCTGGAAGTATTAAAGCAGAAGTGCATTCAAGAACGTGAAGAAGATCACCGAAAAAAACTTGAGTTCGAACGTTTGTTAGGCGAATTAACAACACAACGGGGTGCTGTAAATGTTTGTGACGCTCACAGACAAAACAATGACCCGATCTGGTTAAAAACAAAACCAGAGCGTGAACTACATTACCAAGAAAAGGTCAAATCCCACTCGCTGGAGCTGGAAGGGACAAGTTCATCAACTCCCTCTCCTAATAAAGGCGAGAAGAAACATGTTTTTCAAACTCACAAACCACATGTCGATGCCCGCTGGAACTATGACCCGAAGTGGTTAAGAGACCCAATATGGTTGAGAAGGACGAGCACACGCCCTGTCCCTGCACCTCGGACGAAGCTGCCCGAGATAAGCAAAAAACCACAAACGGTGGACGCCCGCTCTTTAAGTGACCCTCCGCGGTCTACACCGAGCAAAGGTCCTGCTCCTGCTCCTCCTCCTGCCCCTGCACTGCGGACTGGACAGTCCGGGAGTAGCAAAAGGTCACAGAAGTTCCAGAAAAAAGGCAACATACCTCTATGCTCTGAGGAGATAGTGGACATAAGTTGGTTGTTTGAAAACTTGAATGATACAGAGGATGACCGAACTGGTACATTGAGTGACCTTGTCTTTGATAACTCAGAGCACATGGATAACTCAGAGCACACAGTTAGTGACAACAATAGCAAACGACAAAGAGAAAAACTTCTCAAAAAGGCCTTGAGCTACAACATCAGTTTAAACAATCAGTGATGAAACAGTGCGCTGTAACTGCTGTTGAGGCTCACATGCAAAACAAAACACCCTCTGAGGTGTGCCCAGGTCAAAAGGTCGTATCCCAGACGCAAAAAAGCGAGAATAAACACCGTCGTCTCAAAGGTCCTCTGACCTCAGAAGAGGCAGAGAACATGCGTCGGTTGTTAAAAGAGTGGGATGATACTAGCGAGAATGAACACTATCGTCTCAAAGGCCTTCTGACCTCAGAAGTGGTGGAGAACACGCGTCGGTTGTTAAAAGAGTTGGATAATACTAGCAAGAATGAACAAGATTTTCAAACTGACATACACCGAAATGTTGGTACCAGTTGGAACAGTGACTCAAAATGGTTTAAAGGGAGCCCCGCCCCTGAAGCACCTCAGATTGAAAAATCTGAGACAAGCAACGAACCACAAAAGGTAGGTGTTCACTCTCTAAGAGACCCACAACGGTTCAGATCGAACCAGATGGGTGAAAACCAAGGTCAATCGGTGGGTGGACTTCAAAAGAAATTGAAGGATGAGGACCTATACTCATGTAACTATGCGTGGTCCCAACAGACACCCCCGAGCCTTGGAACTGCACCTCCCGCGCCTCGAACAGAACAGTTCGAGACAGGCAAAGAGTCACGAATGTCCCGGAATAATGGCCCAACACCTCTATGCTCGGAAGAGACAGAGGAAGTAAGTAGTTTGTCAGTAGATTTGAATGTTACTGTGCTTGACCAACCTGATACAATGAGTGGCGTTATCATTGATAATGACACTATCAACATTGACCAACCTGGAGCGATGTGTAGCACTGTCTTTCACAAAGACTCAGAGCAC
>JBBPBX010054482.1:0-23452 GCA_038048925.1 Garcialebias charrua | reverse complement strand
TTCTGAATGCCCAGAGTAAGTAAGTAAGTAAGTAAAGTTTGTTTCTAGAGCGCTTATCACAGACATAAAATCACAAAGCGCTGTACAATAAAAATCAATGCTAAAAGTACACACAGAATAAAACAAGCATAAAAACTACAAATATCAATCATTAAAAAATACAATAAAATCATGACATAAAAGCCTGAGCGAATAAAAGTGTTTTCAGTTGTTTTTTAAAAACCTCCACAGAGTCAGGAGAATGAAGCTGCAGGTCAAACTGTTCCACAGCCTGGGGGCCACTGACTGAAAGGCCCTGTCCCCTTTAGTTTTCATCCGCGTATGTGGAAGAAGTTCTGGGTCTGTGATCGAAGGTCACCAGCAGCAGAGTATTTAGTTAAAAGCTGACAAAGATCCACAGGAGCCATTTACAGCTCTGTACGTGAGCACAAGGACTTTAAAACTGATTCTAAACTCAACTGGGAGCCAGTGAAGTGAATGCAGAACTGGAGTGATGTGGCAGTATTTACTGGATCTAGTGAGAAGTCTGGCAGCTGCGTTCTGTATCACTTGTAGGCGTGATACAGAAGACTTGTCCAGGCAGGTAAAAAGGGCATTGCAGTAGTCCAGATGCAACAATACAAAAGCATGAATACCGTATTCGTCGGTGTATAATACGCTCCGGTGTATAATACGCTTTGTCCAATTTTTGGGAATAATTCATAAAAATCTGTACATAATTCGCTTCGGTGTATAATACGCGCTGCCGTGACGGTCTTTTTTATGGCCACTAGATTGCGCCAAACCCTCCCCGACGCCGACGTAACGTGTCACCGCTGACGTTACGCGTCACCGATGAGCCAACCTGGAAATGCGGTCCATTGTGCAGCGCAAACTGAATTTCATTAAAATTTAACTACAGAAATGCCTAAAAATATATTTGTTAGCTGAATATATGTTAACGTGTCTCTGTTTATTTTTTTAAAATAAATTATTACAAATCAGCTGAATTTAAAATTTAAACAACACGATGTGCGCACACACACAACAGGCCCACATGCCTGGTTTGGAGTGAGAGCTGAATTTAATTAAAATTAAACTACAGTACAGAAACACTTCAAAAATATATATTTGTTAGCTGAATATATATGTTAACGTGTCTCGGTTTAATTTTTTTTAAATAAATTATTACAAATTAGCTGAATTTTGAACGTAAAAAACACGATGCTCGCACCCAGACAGAAACGGTTTGCTGCGCATCAAGAGCTGAATTTAATTAAAATAAAACTACCGTACAGAAACACCTAAAAAATATATATTTGTTAGCTGAATATATATGTTAACGTGTCTCGGTTTAATTTAGTTAATAAATGATTACAAATTAGCTGAATTTTGAACGTAAACAACACGATGCTCGCACCCAGAAACGGTTGGCTGTGCATCCAAAGCTGAATTTAATTAAAATAAAACTACCGTACAGAGACACCTAAAAAATATATATTTGTTAGCTGACTTTATAGCAAACGGGCTCCTGAGCTTAACTAAATGTGAAATCAGCTGGATTAAAAAATCCGTGGTGTGGTTTATGAGTGGTATCTTGCAAACAAAAACAGCAAACCTCACAGCTAATTGCAGCTACATCCAGAGCAAGGAGCGGGCAGCGACAGAGTCAGTCCGACCAGAGGAGGCTTTTTTCGGACACATGAGCTAGAAACGTCTGGAAGTGGCCCTCTTCCTCTTCGCTCTCTGAGTCCTCTGCTGCTGCCCATAGCGGCCGAAACTGGTACTGCACCATTTTTGGCCAAAATGAAAAATGGAGATATCAGAGCCAAAAATGGGTCTAAAAATATGGGAAAAAATCCATAGATAATACGCTTCGGCGTATAATACGCAAGATATTCAAATGAGCAATAAAAGAGTGTATTATACACCGATGAATACATTTTCTCTAGGTCAACTCTGGAGACCATAGATTTTATTTTAGAAATGTTTCTTAAATGAAAGAAACAAGAACGGGAAATAGTCCTACTGTGATAATCAAAACCCAGTGATGATTCAAATGTGACTCCAAGATTTCGTACTTTTGCTTTGGCTGCTGGGCAGAAAGAGTTAATTTTCTGATTGATTTTAGTGTGAAGGTGACTGGGAGCAGAAATCAAAGTCTCTGTCTTACTGGTGTTTAAAACCAGAAAGTTACTGGCGAGCCAGTCACGTATAAGGGACAAGCATTGGACAAGGATGGATAACATGTCCAGCTGGTGTGGTTTAAACGAAAAATACAACTGAATATCATCAGCATAAAAAATAGGAAATATCAGAATGAATGCCCAGAGGACCTGACTTACCTTTTGTGGATCAAAATAATAAGTTAACACGATTTATCTGAGGTGGTTTCTGGAGCACGCCCTCTCCCCTGTCAACTCCTTTGAGAAAACCTTGTTAAAATGGTTCAAAACACCAAAGTTCATGCTTAATAATCCAGGTACAAATCCAATAATGTTCAGTCAGGTCACATGGCTTGTTTCAGATGGACTTCCAGAAGAAGTATTTTGGATGAAGGACAAAACATCTCGGAAAAATAACAAAAAAAATCCAGATGACCTGACTAAACTTTGATGGATTTATACTTGGATTATTGAGCATGGACTTTGATGTTTTGAACCATTTTGTCAACTCAGAGGAGTTGATGGCAGGGAGGGCAGGCCACAGAAACCATCTTATCACATCAAACTGTTTTTTTTCCCACTATGGGAGTGTGGTGGATGTGGGACCCCAGTTTGTTTTTTCATTCAACCTTTATTTAGACAGATAAGTCACATTGAGCCTCGAAGACTCATTTACAAGTGAGATCTGCTAGACAGACAAAAAGTAATGAAATTAAATTAGACACATGGAAATGGAGGCGAAAAAATTCCTATTAAAATCTTTCTTCATGCTTGAGAAAAAAAATTATAATATTAAAAAAACACCTCGCACAGATAAGCACATAATGACGTAGACAGTCTGCAGAGCGGGGGAGACTGCTCCTCGGACTGAAGAAGTCCTTTGGATGAAGGACAAAACGTATCAGCAAAAAAAAAAAAAAAAAAACATCCTGATGACCTGACTGAACATTGGCGGATTTGTACCTGGATTATTGAACATGAACTTTGGTATTTGTTAAAAAATTATATATCTTTCTTTCCCCAACTGTTCCCTCTTCAGGGGTCTCCACAGCGAGTCCTCCTCCATCTCTGTCCTCTGTGTCCTCTGTCCTCACTCCAACTACCTCCATGTCCTCTCTAACTGCATCCATATATCTCCTCTTTGTCTTTTTCCTGCAGCTGCATTTCTAACATCCTTCTACCAATATACCCACTGTCCCTCCTCTGGACATGTCCAAACCACTGTCCCTCCTCTGGACATGTCCAAACCACTGTCCCTCCTCTGGACATGTCCAAACCACTGTCCCTCCTCTGGACATGTCCAAACCATCTCAGTGTGTCCTCTCTAACTTTATCTCCCAGTTGTTCAACATGTGCTGTACCTCTGATGATCTCATTCCTGATCTTATCCATCCTTGTCACTCCTAAGGAGAACCTCAGCATCTTCAGCTTTACCACTTCCAGTTGTGTCTCCTGTATTGAGTCAAATGGGATAATTATTCTACAGATGAGGTTCTAGACTGTGCTGAGCCTGAGGACATTGAGTTTACACTCATCAGAAATAAAAAGCATTGGCTCGGATGCGTTGCATGCCAGACCATTCATGGTGCTGTTATATTTAGATTGTTCTAGAAAGATTAGTTCATTGCACAAACGTGGATCTGGAGGACGCTGATGTGCAAGTTGGGCTTTGGTTTGGACATTACATGAATTCAACGTCTTTAAGTTGAGATGTTTAATTAATAGTTTGTTTAAAACTCAGCTTCCTGTGCAGCGATTACATGTTTTCCCTTTTCATGCATGGGTTTTCTCCAGGTGTCTTCCACTGACCCAAAACATGCACATTGACTTGGTAACTTTAAATTATTAGTTAAATCAACTTACAGGCTATCTGACACAAAAAGAGACGATCACGTTCAACATTTTGGTCCCTTTATTTAATGTTAACCACAATTCAAACAACTAAACAACCAATGAAAATGGCATCACCAGATCTAAACAGCACTTTGCTAAACGAATAAACATCCCAATAAGATTTATATAAATTAAAAAAAAGGCAAAAACAAAATATAAAACAAATTACTGGCCATGAGTTTAGCCCAAAATAAATAAATAAAACCTCATAAAAAAGGAATAAAGATCTCTGGCATTCACATTGTCTTCAGCACAGCGGTGGTGCTGTCTTTGTACCAATAGGTCCATAATGAGCCTGACTGGACTCGATGAGAGAAAACACAAAGTAAACACAGACTGAACAGTATGACACAAATCTTTTATACATGTTGCTTTCATCCATGCAACCTCTGAGCATCAGAAACTGGCCTGTTGCACTTCATCTCTGAACTGGGCCAAAAATGGCTGGTACGGTAAATAAAACTGCCCAGAGCTTAAAAATCCTTCAAATTGAACTTTTCTGCAGCGTTTAAATGGAACGTTAACTTTTCTGCAGCGTTTAAATGGAACATTAACTAAACATTTGTCAAGTAGGAAATCGTAGAGGCGTGTTTGACCCTCGGCTCCACTGCGGACTCAAGTCATTTCCTTTCAAACACGAAACGACTTCCTCAGATGAATTTTTAAACGAGCTCCTCTCGGCAGTTCAGAGGCATTGTTTGCAAAAGAAAATTAAATGAGACCGTCTCTTTGCCGTTGTTGTCTTTTTAATGATGGACGGCACCCAGAGGAGACGTTTTGAACTCTGAGCTCATCCTCAAAATGCAACACGGCTCCGATGGAAATCAAGGACACTTAACTGATTTCTTGCTGAATGTCAACACAACGGTGACTTCTCTCTTTAATTGCAAAAATAGTGAGAAAAACATCAGCTCTTTCTGTATTTACAGCTTTCCACATGCTATCATGTCCAACATGCATCAGGTTTAAAAAGGCGGATTAAAAGTTGGTTTGTCCTTTTTTTTTAATGTTCAAATGATTCAAAAACCAAATAATGGACTGCTGAAGAAGCTACGTCTTGATCAGAGTTCAGCCCAAACACAAAAGCTGCTCAGAATGTGCAAAATGCAAACAAGTCTTCAGTTTTAATACAACATGTAGAAAGATAAAGCACAAAATGATACCGTATGAACAATGTTGGTGTTTTGTTTGTTTGAATGTGGTTTTTATTTACAGAAAAGGTGGAGGCACACTGGGAGTTTTTTTTTTATTTTTTACCAAAGGTTTGGTACATCCAGATGGAGAAAAGAGAGAAATTCCTCTGGGCCTGGAGGTAAAACAATATTTATTTATTGGATGTTTGACACCATGAATTCTCTTTATAGCTGTTTTGAACAAGTTGCTCTCAAATTCCAGGTAATAACCTTCATCCTGAGCAGAAGTACGTTGTTTCAGTGAGGATGAGCGTCGTAAGAAAACCCTCTAATGAACTAATGGCTTCAGGTACAGAGAAGTTTGCTGCTGCTAATTCTGCTAGCCTTGTCTGATGTTCTTCAGCAGAGCGATGAACCGATGAAATACAGATGCATCTAATCTGACAGTAAAGATGAGCTCTTCTGGAGTGGCGTAGAGAAAATAAATGTTTGTGACATCTCTAATATTTATTTCAATTGACTCATTTTACCTAAACTTGAAGTCAAACATAAGAAACTAGTACAAAACTTTTCCTGTAACATCTAAACGTGAAGAGTCAGGTCGTCTGTACGGATTCTTCTTCTTGAAACGTTTTGTCTTGTATGGATAAATGACGGAACGTTTCAACAAGAAGAATCCGTCCAGACGACCTGCCTTTACTTTGTTAATCAGAATATTTTCCCCAAACACTTTAAACTGTTTTTTTTTTTACAGTGAGGACTGTTTATTAGATTTTTTTTAGCTCTGGCCTTGTTTACTGTAAATGCTACGTGTCTAGATTTAGCTCATATTTGTCCTTCTGTTCAATCTAAATACACAAAAATAGAAACAACTCCATGTTTTTAACTTTAGGGCAACCAAGTTGTTACAACTCTTACTTCCTTTGGATTGTGTTTACCTCTAGATGTGATCCATGTCCATCTGGAAGGGATGCTACGCTTTATGAAGGCCACCCTGCAGCTCCTGACATGACTTCATCACCGGCTCTCAGGAGGACACTTAATACTTCACTGTCACCAGTGTTGCTTTTGTTTTTAGTGGCACAATCATTTAGTGAAAAATGACGTTTAGTGTTGAAACCTCCCAGTGTGCGTCCGACCTCCAGCAGGAGAAACATTCCCGGGGTAGAACATCTCTAAAAGAAGAACTGTACAATCGTCACATCACAGCCAGGCCGGAAAAACAATAAAATAAAAAAAGGGGCCTCTTTTTTTTTAAACATCTCACTTTTTCTTAAACATAATTTTCTTTATACAAGCGTGTAAAGTCTGTCGTCTTACTGAAGCAAACTAAACCCACCGGTGTGTGTGTGTGTTGCAGGCACACGCACGGACACACACACCTGCAGCTCACAGTTTTGCACTTTGTGTGTCTCAGTGTTGCGTTGAGAAGTGGGCCTCGTCAGAAGGAGTTGAGCGCCTCCAGAGCCACTTCGTAGCAGAACTTGTACTGTTCCTGAGAGGACAAGAAGAAGCTCTGTTAGTAAAACATCAACCTGCAGCTGATTGGCTCTTCACTCCTCTTTCGGCTGACGTGTTGAAAACAGCAGTCTGTTGGTGCTCGTGGAACTGGACGAGGTGCACAACCACAGAAAAGCTGTAGATCCAACTGTGACGTTACTTCACAAACCATCTCTGCTGCAACTAGTGGTAATGTTCCCGCTGTTTACTTTTGTGCAAATTTAAACTTTTTCTACAAGTTTCAGATACTAGCTGTTTTATACTAATTTAAGCTTTTTCAGCTAATTCCACGTTTTGCACTCATTTCTGCTTTTGTCAGCCTAATTCGGAAAAAAATGCAGTCGTTGAAATTTCTGCTTCTTTCTGCCTGTTTTTCCTAGTTTCAGCTTTTCTCAGATAATTTCCACTTTTTTGGCTCATTTCAGCTTCTTTCTGCTTATTCTACCTTTTCAACTACCTTGTAGCATATTTCTAGCTAATTTTATTTGCTTTCATCCTAATTAACTTGTTTTGCGTATTTCAGCTAAAATTTAGCTGTTTTATGCTAAATTTAGCTTTATAAGCTAATTCCACCATTTTAGTTAATTTCAGCTCTTTCTGCTTCCTTCTGGTAGTTTAGGGTTCTTTCTGTCTTTTCAGCTACTAAACAGTTGTTGTTGTTTTTTGGCTATTTTCCCAATTTTCATTATTTCTGCTTATTTTTTATGTATTTTTTTTAATTAAAAGTTTTATTCATTTTACATATTAAAAAACAACATAAAAGATAATGGAAAAAAACCCATTTCATAAATATTTGAAAACAATCAAAATACATAAAATGAAAGGTGGCAGAAAGAAGAAAATGTTCTTATTTTGTCTGCCCTTTTAAAAAAAAATATATATATATATATATATTTTTTACAAACAATCAATTTAAACAATAAACTTCCAGAATCAACGGATCAATTTAGTAACATTTCACACTCAATAATTAACAAATACATTAGGATTACTAACAACCTCCTTCTTGCTGCTGACTCTGGTCTTCTGTCCATCCTCATTCTTCTGGATCTAAGCTCTGCCTTCGACACCATCTGTCATTCTATCCTCCTCAACAGACTAACCTCCATTGGCATCTCAGGTACCCCGTTAGACTGGTTCAACTCCTATCTCTCTGACCGCACTCAATTCATTCAGCTTAAATCCTTCCGTTCCCAGTCTTCCCCTGTCTCCACGGGTGTCCCCCAAGGCTCTGTCCTCGGACCCCTCCTCTTCATCATTTACCTCCTTCCTCTAGGTCACATCTTCCGCAAATACGGCGTCCATTTCCACTGTTATGCTGATGACACACAGCTCTACTTGTCATCAAAACCTAACTCCACCCACCCACCCTCCATCCTCACCGACTGTCTCAATGAGCTAAATCACTGGTTTTCTAACAATTTCCTTCAACTAAACAGTAACAAAACAGAAATCATTCTTGTTGGTACCAAAAACTCTATTTCAAAATCAGAACATCTTCTCGTCCCCCTTAACAACTCTCTGCTATCCCCCTCCCCTCAGGTCAAGAGCCTCGGTGTCATCCTCGACACCACTCTCTCCTTCACTTCACACATCAACAATATTACTCGGTCTGCCTATTTCCACCTCCGTAATATTAACCGTCTCCGTCCTTCTCTCACACCCCGCTCCACAGCCATCCTGGTGCACAGTCTTGTGACTTCCCGTATCGATTACTGCAACTCCCTTCTCTACGGCCTCCCCAACAAATCTCTCCACAAGTTACAGATGGTCCAGAACTCAGCTGCCCGTGTCATCACTCAAACCTCCTACTATAACCACATCACTCCTGTCCTGCAGCAGCTCCACTGGCTCCCGGTTAAATCACGCATCATCTTCAAAATTCTACTCCTCACGTTCAAATCTATCCACAACCTTGCCCCTCCTTATCTATCTGACCTCCTACAAATCTCCATCCCATCACGCTCTCTCAGATCCTCCTCTTCGCTACATCTCCATGTACCCTCTGCCCGCCTCTCCACCATGGGGAGCAGGGCCTTCACCTGCTCTGCCCCTCACCTCTGGAACGCTCTACCACCAGACCTTCGAAACACCACCTCCCTTTCTCTGTTCAAGACAGCCCTGAAAACACATCTCTTTAGACTAGCTTATCATTAACTTTACTAAATGTATTTTTATTATTTTGCATTTTATAATCTTTATGTATTTTATATTTCAATTTGTCGCTGATATTGTTTGATCTGTATTACACTGTATTGGTTTGTTAAGTGTCCTTGGGTGTCCTGAAAGGCGCTTTTAAATAAAATGATTATTATTATTATTAAAGCTTTAGTATTTTGCTAGCAGTTTAGACTTGATAATTTTTTTGAATTTCATCACATAGTTTACATCTTTAACATCCTTATCCAAAACATTCCACAATTCCACTCCCTTATTTGAAATAAAACGTCCCTTCAAACTAGTCCTATAGCTAGTTTTAACAAACATTTTCGTTCATTTTAAACTGTAACAGATTTCTCTCTTCATGAAAAACATTTGAACATTTATGGGTAGCACATTCTTATGAGCCTTATGCATAACTAACAAACTATTATAATCTACCAATTCATAAAACTTCAATAATTTGAGGTGTTTAAATAATACATGTGATGGATGACAATAAGGCTTTCTAGCAATAATTCTCACGCTCTTTTCTGCAAAATAAAAATAGAATTTGTTATAGTTGTACAGGCTTTACCCCAAACCTCCACACAATAAATTAAATGTGGAACAAAAATTGAGTTGTATAGCAAATAAAGAGCCCTATCATCTAACAAGTCCTTTAGTTTATACAATACAGCAATAGATTTGGATAGCCTAGTTTAAACAAAATTTACATGCTGTTTCCACGACAATCTCTCATCAACAATTACACCCAAAAACTTCACCTCATCCACTCTACTTAGTTCAACACCATCAATTTTGATAGAAAATGAATCCATTTTCTTTTTGCTAAATAACTGTTAAACTGTTAACTCATGTTAAACTTAATTAGGCGAGTATGTGTTCTTTCTGCTTGCTTCTGTTAACTTAGGCTTGTTCTTCCAATTCAGCTTCATTTCAGCAGGTTCTTCTGCAATAAGCATTCACAGAAGACTTTTGCAGGAAATGCAGTTCCCTTATCAGTCAGTGCACTCGGTGCAACACATTTGCTATGGGAATTGTGCCGCCACGCAGTTCACCTGAAGTAATACAATCACACCTTTACGGTAGGTGGGCGTCAGCGTCACCACAGAGGCCCCGCCCTCTTGGTATAAAATCAGATGACGCCCAGCCTATTTTCTCTTTTGCCCTTCACCTCGCTTACAACTGAACTTCGTGGGACTCTCTGTAGCTACATCGCTCGACCGGAGGTGAGCTCATTCCCTACACTGATGGGGTGGGGGGACTGCCCCCCCTCCCCCTCCCACACCCACAACACACAGACAACCCAGAATACACATGTCCCACAGGCTCAGCGTGCATGCGCAGGCCTGGGGGGCGTGTCATCCAAACACGTGGGTCATGTCAACAGTCTGTCAAGGCCTCCGGCTGCAGTTCCACAAGATGCCACCTCCGTTCATGGGGGTGCTGCTGTCAAACATAAACCCAGACCGTGTACACGACTTAAGAGAGGAGATATCAACAATGCTGCAGAAAGGAGTGATACATATTGTTCCAATACACAATATACACACGGGTCACTACAGCAAGTATTTCCTCGTGCCCAAACGAGACCAGACCTTGAGACCTATTCTGGATCTCAGAGCGTTGAACAAAAGAATAAAAACTTACAAATTCAAAATGTTCACGCTGAGACAGGTGATCCAGTCTGTGAGACCAGGAGATTACACCTGCACAGTGGATTTGAAAGATGCATTTTTCCACGTGAGCATTTGGAAGAGACAGAAAATATCTCCGCTTTGCATTCGAAGGAAAAGCTTACGAATTTCTGGCTCTCCCTTTCGGATTAAAAACTGCACCACGCACATTTACAAAATGTCTAGACGCAGCCTTGACCCCACTCAGGGGTCAAGGGGTCAGAATTAGGAATTATCTCGACGATCTGTTGATCTTTGCCGAAGACAGAGCACAAGCCCAGTTGCACTCACAGATGGTGATAGCTCACCTGGAGGCTCTGGTTTTCGACATGAATCTGCAGAAAAGCAATCTGACTCCATCACAGATTACTGTATTTCTGGGTGTACAGGTCAACACCATTCTGTACAGAGCACGACTTTCAGAGGCACGGATCTCATCCATCCTCCTCTGCCTGGCACGCTTTCAGCTGGGCCAGAGAGTGTCTCTCAAAATGTACCAGCGTCTCCTGGGTCTTCTGGCAACAGCCATTCCCTGCGTGCCTCAGGTATTATTAAAAATGCACGCTCTGCAGATATGGCTAAACATACAAATGCGTCCTGCCTCCCTCAGGTGGGCAGGGAAGATACTGATCAGGCCAGAGTGCGTGACAGCCCTGGAAACCTGGAGGGATCCTTCAGTGTTCACGACAGGCATCCCACTGGGACGAGTACTGTCTCGTGTGGTGATCACCACAGACGCTTCAAAGAGAGGTTGGGGAGCATTTTGCAGAAACCAGAACACCCAAGGGCTTTGGAAACAGCAGGAGGCAAGGGTCCACATCAACTTCCTGGAATTAAAAGCTGTTTTTCTGTCCATGAAGCACTTTTACAAGAAGGGGCTGATTACAAAGCAACACGTGTTGATAAAATCAGACAACCGGACAATGGTGTCTTTTATCAACAGAGAAGGGGGGACAAGGTCCCGACCCCTCCTCAGCCTGACACACAAGCTGCGCATGTGGTGCAGCTCCCAAATATTGTCACTGAGAGCGACATACATCCCGGGCGAGCTAAACCACGGGGCAGACGCCTTCTCCAGAGGGCCACTGCTTGCCTTCGAGTGGAGGCTGAACCAGCGAATCGTGGACCAGATCTGGGCACGATACGGGCGGGCATCTGTCGATCTGTTCACCTACAAAATCAGCACGCACTGCGTCCTGTACTTCTCACTAAAGGAAACAGATATACCACTGGGAACAGATGCTCTGGCTCACAACTGGCCAGCAGGGGTGCTATACTATGCGTTCCCCCCATCCCTCTGATTCAGGCGACGCTGGAACGTGTACGCAGGGGAGCTCTTTCCCTGATACTCATAGCCCCCAGATGGCCACAGAAACCGTGGTTCCCAGAAATGATCTCACTGTTGTCAGGGACACCATGGCAGCTGCCCCCCCACAGGGACCTGCTGACTCAGGCCCACGGGCAGCTCCTTCACCCACGTCCAGATCTGTGGCAACTCTCAGCCTGGCCGCTGAGAGGAACCGGCTGATGGCCTCCCCGGTAACGTCATGACTGTATTGTACATACAGGGAGCGAGAGCCCAGTCAACCCAGACTCTATGCTCGCAAATGGCGTGTTTTTGAGGCCTGGTGTCTAGAGAGGAATATTATCTCATATTCCTGTGACCTGATCCAGCTCCTCAGTTTTCTACAAGACCTACTAGAAAAAGTCTGCTCCTTCCAGCTATCATCCATCTATCCATCCATCCATTTTCGTCCGCTTATCCGGGGTCGGGTCGCGGGGGTAGCAGCCTAAGTAGGGAGGTCCAGACTTCCCTCTCCCCAGCCACTTGAAGCAGCTCCTCTGGGGGAATCCCAAGGCGTTCCCAGGCCAGCCGAGAAACATAGTCCCTCCAGCGTGTCCTGGGTCTTCCTCTGGGTCTCCTCCCGGTGGGACATGCCCGGAACACCTCACCAGGGAGGCGTCCAGGAGGCATCCTAACCAGATGCCCGAGCCACCTCAACTGGCTCCTCTCGATGTGGAGAAGCAGCGGCTCTACTCCGAGTCCCTCCCGGATGACTGAGCTTCTCACCCTATCTCTAAGGGAGAGTCCAGACACCCTGCGGAGAAAACTCATTTCAGCCGCTTGTATCCGAGATCTCGTTCTTTCGGTCACAACCCAAAGCTCATGACCATAGATGAGGGTGGGAACGTAGATCGATCGGTAAATTGAGAGCTTTGCCTTTCGACTCAGCTCTCTCTTCACCACGACAGACCGGTACAGCGCCCGCTTCACTGCGGATGCTGCACCTATCCGCCTATCGATCTCACGCTCCAGTTTTCCCTCATTCGTGAACAAGACCCCGAGATACTTAAACTCCTCCACTTGGGGCAGGACCTCCATCCCCGACCCGGAGAGGGCATGCTACCCTTTTCCGGCTCAAGACCATGGCCTCGGATTTGGAGGAACTGATCCTCATCCCGGCCGCATATGATGCGGCCGGGATCTAAGTGCTACAGTTCTACAGAAACTGCAGACTGAATGGTAAATGGAGCTTATTTATATAGCGCTTTCCAGCCCCCTGTATTGAGCCCCAAAGCGCTTTACAATACCAACCATCCACCCATTCATTCAAACATTCATACACCGGTAGTGGTAGCCTGCCTTGCAAGGCGCCATCCAGACCTACCGGGAGCAATTTGGGGTTAAGTGTCTTGCCCAGGGACACAACGACACATGGTGGGTGGATGCGGGATTCAAACCTCCAACCTTCCGATCGGGGGTTGACTGCCATTACCACTGTGCCACGGCCGCCCTGAACCTTTAAGATAGATTTGTTATCTTACAAGACTGCTTTGCTCCTAGCTCTCTGCTCAGCTAAACGTGTGGGTGACCTCCACGCTTTATCTGTGCACCCAATGTGTACCAGGTTTGCCCCTGATGGGTCAAAGGTCACCTTGCGTCCTAACCCTGCACATGTCCCAAAGGTTCCAACTCTAAATCCTAGAAGTCTGGACTTTGAGCTCTCTGCGTTTCCTCCCCATCCTGTCCTCACTGAGGAACAAAGGAGGTTGAATGCACTCTGCCCTGTCAGGACCCTGAGTGTTTACATCAACAGAACTGTCCGTTGGAGGAAAACAAACCAACTGTTTGTATGTTTTGCCAATCCTGCTGCTGGTAGAGCCCTCTCAAAGCAGCGCGTCTCACACTGGGTGACTGAGGCCATAAAAAAGGCGTACAGCAGCAAAGGTCAACGGGTGCCCTCTGGGGTACACGCCCATTCCACTCGAGGCCTAGCTACCTCATGGGCTCTGTTTAAGGGTGTACCAGTGGCAGACATCTGTGCTGCTGCCAACTGGAGTTCCACAAACACGTTTGCAAAACACTACAGTTTGGATGTCACTGCATGTGACGTCACTCAGGCTGTCCTCTCTAACACACAGTAGAGAACAGCCAAAATGCATAAAGTATAAAGGCAGAAGTTCTCACAAGCATGCATTTTCCAGAGCATTTCAAGAGCGTGAATTAATTACGTTCCCATAGCAAATGTGTTGCACCAAGTGCACTGACTGATAAGGGAACTGAAAGTTATGCACCATAACTCATGTTCCCTGAAGGAAGGGAACGAGGTGCAACACAGTTTGCCCTTTTCAATGCCCAAGCTCGGTGAAGTGCACTTGGAGAAAGTAGGCTGGGCGTCATCCGATTTTATACCAAGAGGGCGGGGCCTCTGTGGTGACGCTGATGCCCACCTGCCGTAAAGGCGTGATTGTATTACTTAAGGCGAACCACGCGGCGGCACAATTCTCATAGCAAATGTGTTGCACCTCGTTCCCTTCCTTCAGGGAACATGAGTTATGGTGCATAACCTTCAGTTTCTCTAGTTTAACCCACATGCAAACAGTTTCTGATCTGTTGCTTACCATCGTCTCCACCATGTTGGTCTTGTTGTTCCTCAGAGTCTTGACGGTGTGGAAAACATCCACGATGTTCTGCTGCTGGATCATCTCGTTGATGCTGCAGACGGCACAGAACGTTCCAGATCGACCCCCTCCAGTTCTGCAGATAAACAGAAAACAAGCGTGTTCAGCACGTTTAGCCAGAGGTTCTTTGTCTTTGTGCATTTTCAAACTGTAATTTTGCATTTTAGCTGTTTCACTGTAGAACATTCTAATTTGGTTCCTCCACATAAACATCACACACTTTAAAATGAGTTCTGTGATGCTCAGCAGTGTTTGAGGTGACCTATGAAAAGTTAAATTTATTTTTTATATTCATGTACTTTGTCTGAAGAGAAAAATAATATTTGGTTTCCCGTTATGTAATCTGTAGTTGTGTGCTTGTTTGTCTGTCCCTGTACAGCACTTTGCTGTGCACTGCCACTCTTTAAAGTGCTTTATAAATAAAGTGGTATGGTAAAAAATGTCCAATGTGTTTACAGCTGCTGCCTCCAACAGACACTGTGTTACTGATGCCTCTTATCCACAGGTCTGGTTCCTGTAAGGTCCCATTGTGGCTAGTTTGGGCCAGTTCCTATGGGACCGGTTTATTTCTGTATCCATGCGCGCATTAGGACCCCTTTGGTGGGCGTGAAGTTCTCCTGCAGTGGGCGGGTAGTTCTCCTGCAGTGGGTGGATCATTAATATCAACGCTTCTAACCAGCTGGTGGCGCTAGTGATACATTAAGCTCTTTACGAACCACCACTAACAATAGAAGAAGAAGAGCTGGGGAAAACAACACACAACAAAATGGATGACATCGTTGCTTTTTTCAACGTTCTGCTTTGCCTGTTGCTTTTTCAAAGAGTAGAAGAACTGAGCAGAGTTGGGAGGGAAGCGATTTTCAATCACAGAAGACACGTTATTTTCAGGCGTCGAAGAGAACTTCTGTTCAGACGTTTAACAGCAATCCGAACCATGGAAAGGCTGCGTTTATCCACACAAAACACTCTGAACAGTCTGGAGCAAAGTAGAGTTTTTGAACGTTTAAATGAAGTTTCCATAGCATAGCATAGTTCATTACTTATTAATAAACTACATTACATTGGACTCTGGAAAAACCTTTTAGTGTTTATGCTTAACCTTGCAGCTTATTAAATTAAGCTATCGCACATTATCTCAACAATTGAAGTGATGTTTAGCAAGAGGAAGCTAGGCTTTTTTAACTTCGATTTGATCCTCTATCCATTAAAAAACTACATGATTTGAAAAACATGGCTATAGTGTTTTAAATTTAAATCCTGCTGTGCTCCATTTTACCAGTCAAACTCACGGAGATATTTTTTGACCTTGGGTAAACATGCTGCAGAAGCTGCTGGATCCACAGGATGGACATCAGGCCACAGGTGTTTGAGATGCTATGATGGAGAAACTCCTGAATGAGGATGATTATAAACAGATTACACAAATCCTACACCTTTATAACTGTACTGCTATGTAGATTGATTTACAAAACATGGAAATAATGTATTATGGCTACAATTTCCAGTACTCATTACAGAAAAAACAAAACAATAGAAAAGCTACTCCTTATTTGTAACTGTCACTAATCATCTGAGGACCTTTGTCAATTTAATGAAAAATAGTGTGTGTGTGTGATTCAAGTTATAAAGCTGTGCTTTGCCGTGAGCTTGGGTTATGGAGATTGACACATGCCGAACAATCTCCATTTTGCAAGCTTACAGAACGCCACAGCTTTATAACTTTATTCACACACTCCATTTTTCATTAAATTGACATTGCTCCTCAGATGATTAGCGAAATGTCTTCACTTCAAATGAAAGTCTTTTTTTTTTTTTATCCATTTTGGTTTGGATTTGACATGTAAAGGATAACATAGAATCTTCACCAGTGTCGTTATAGGTTAAAAAAAAACAAAGTTACTTTGCTTATCCTACACTATTGACTTACAACAAAAATGCTGTAAGCGCTTCACTTTTGAAGATAAGATGGAAGCACAACTTACAATTGTGTTTTTATTAGAAATTAAGGCATACAAAACAAGAAAAAACTTTTTTAAGGTTTAGAAATATACATCTCTCGTAACTTATCGGTTTGCCATGGAACGGGCAACCGTTTCCAGCACCCCAAGGAGCGCTTGATTGAAAGCAGCCCTCTGGTCAGCCTCCTGCCTTCGTTGTGCTGCTTCCTCTCTTCTTAAAGCCATTTCCTCCCTCAGAATGGCTTGCTCCTGCTCCCTCGCTGCGTCAGCTTGACGTTGACTCTCCGCAGCAGCGGCCTCACGTGCTTTTTGGGCTTCCTCGATGGTTAACCGGAAGTGTTCCTCTCGCTGTGCCCGGTTCTTCTCCTCCTGTTCAGTCTGAGCTGTAATAAAGCTTTCAGCTACAGTTGTCGCTTTGCGCTTTCTATGACCTAGATAGAACAAACAAGAAAATGGCTGTTAGACAATGAAGTACAGAATGATACAGTTTTTAAATACGTTATTGAAGTTTTAGTTCCTGCTAATTTTGAAAAAAGATCGTAACATCAGGAATATGATTCTCTTCATAAAGCAATCTTGCACCTTTATGGTGGTAAGCAAGTGGGTATAAACAAATGACATGTATTCTTTTTCAAGAGTTTGTGTGAATTTAGAAAAAGAACAAGGCCATCATAAAACAACAAAAAAAAACACACTGAATAATATGAATTATAAACTTGATGAATGAAAGTTAAAGTAATAAATGAATAATACATTTTAGCATTAACACAATTGAATAATTGATAATGTAGTTTTACTACATGTACGTTGTTTTACAAGAAAATAGTAAACACAACACAAAATTACTATCAACGTGATGTTAGACACGTTTGGTGCTGCTTCATACCTAGTAAGGGGTGTTGGGTGGGGCCTTTCTGCTGCGTGTTGACCGGCGGAGTGGATGTAGAATTCCTTGAAGCTGTACTTGGAGATTCAGTGGTCGGGGAAGGGTTTGAAGTGGGAAGGCTTGGAGAGTCAGAAACAGAATCTGAAGAGCCTTCTTCTTCTTCATGGACACTGTCTGCATCAAAAAAAGAGTGCAAAAACAGAAACAAAGTACAGTTAACATTGATGCCAAGTAATGACGACGTAACAGTGTGAGCCTCATTTGTTAAGATAGTGTATATACAGAATTTCTTGAATTAATTCTAATAGCTATTAATATAAATTTAATGCCATTACAATGTTTTTAATACTACTACAACACTGAGCTGGAACCATTGTATTTCAGTTCAGAGCAACTAATAGTAAAGTGATAAATTACTGTAATTTTCTTCCTAAAGTTTGGTAGTAAATGTAGTTTTATAACTATTTTTGTATGCTGGATACATCAAGTTGCTTCTTGCCTCAATAAAAAGCACTGACCTACTTGTTATTTAAATCTAACCCACGGCAAATAGTTATTTAACTTTTCACACACACAACATAACTCTAATGGCAAACAAAAAACTTGAAACTTGAAACCAGAATAGTTTAAAATAATTCATCATTGAACACATGCAAAATTCAAATAGAGGGGGGAAAATAATAACAGCTGTACTGTATATTTCTGCCTGTAAGTCTCTGTTTTTAACAAAATTTACATGCCCTGGGACTTATAGGCCAAAGTGACATATTTATCGAATTTTTCCCATATTTATAAACCATTTTTGGACAGATATAACCGTTTCCATTTAGACTAAACCAAAAACAGCTGCACCACCCCGGTGAATTTGACCATTAAAGTGCATTTATTAAGCAAATGATAGACTGACACGCAACTCTGCTATAATTTACAGCTAAGAAACAATTCTTTAGGAGCTTTTTTGTTGTTAAATTTAAGATAAACGAGCGCATGCCTTCTTCCTTGTTGTTGTCGTCCCGCACGCGCGTGCAACAGCACCAAACTATCTTTACAGCAGATTATTAAATCACGTTTTTAGTAAGAAAACGTTAGACTGAGACACACCTATGCTATAATTGACAGCTAAATAATTGTTTATGTATTTTTCTTCAGAGAAAGGGGCCGCTCCGAGTCCTCCCTCCATCTTTTTTTTTTTTTCAGAAAAGCCTCTCGGCTGTTGCTGAAGTCTCCGGTGGTTTTTCAGTCCAAAAACGCTCAGAGAGTTGCATGACTCACTGGAAATATGTTTAAAGTTATAAAACACTCACCATCTACTATAGACTCCAGAAGAGAAGTGCTCCTCCGACTTGTTGTTCTCGATTTTTGGCAGCATGGCAGCTTGCATTTCCTGGAAGACTTCTTCTTCTTCTTCTTCTTCTTGGCGGATTGCAAACAACGTTCAGGTGCATACCGCCACCTACTGGAGAAGACTGAATCTCCGCCCTCCGACCTAGGACTACGCCCCCTGACCAATCAGTGACCACACTGTGCTGATGTCATAACTGGACCCATGAGAACTGGTACTTTGTACCTAGTTGAGGCAGGCACCAAAATAGGACCGGTTTCTCGTGAACAGGACCCTGTGGGTACACTCCATAACTAGTTGTTAACTAGTTACGAACGAGCCCGAACGAGCGCCAACAGGACCTGTTGATAAGAGGCATGAGATGTGTGCACGGTGTGTGCACGTTCTGTTACACTCACAGGCAGTGCACCACCGTCCTGCCATCGCCTCCGTCGTACTGCTCCTGCCACTTGGCTAACCTCCTGACCAGCTGCAGGACGGAGCGCTTGGAAAGGGGCGTGTCCCTGTAGGCCGGCCAGCCGATGAACTGGAAGTGCTGCACCAAACGGTAGCCGTCCTGCGGCTGTGGAGGGAAAGTGCAGATGAAACTTTTACTATCACACGTTCAGACAAGATGCACGGACAGTCATTTTGATTCTGGGGTTCTTCTTGGTCGACCTTTGAACCCCCTCAACCAAATTTAATTTCTGTAACCTTAAAAAGGCTCCAGTGTCAAACATTTCATAGTTATTTACACTAAACTGACAAGAAACTGAAGAGCAGAGATAAAGTTTAAACTGCATTAACTGTCAACATTTTGGAGACTAAGTCGTTGAATTGGCATCATGCAGCCGCCCTCAGAGATTCGTTCTCAAAGGGTTTTTCAACAAAACACTAATGTTTCATTCATTCATTCATTCATTCAACCTTTATTTAGTCAGGTAAATCTTTTGAACCTCATGGGCTCATTTACGAAAGCGACCTGCTAAAACTAAAGAACAATGAACAGCAGTGGTAGAATTTCCTTAAACAATAAACAATAAACAAACAAACAATAAACAATAGAAAACAAAAGAGAGAAAAAACAAAAGAAAGTTTTTTTTTTTTTTAACAAAGTATCAAAAAACTAGCAAAACATTATAAGGTAGACGTATAAAATCAAAGACAGGAACAAATCTGCATTGGTTTTTGCCAGGATTCCAACAGATTCTGAAAACCATTTAGAGAAGTCAAGGTCGAGAGCTTCAGATCTTTTTGTAAGATATTCCATGAAACAGGAGCAGAGTAGGAGAAGGCCCTTTTTCAGCTGATGCAGAACATGATTTTTGTTTGTAGTTAAATAAAAATAATTGTGATCATGACATCCCAGCATCCATCACGACCACAGGTTGTATCAGTGGAGCCCAGCCGTCCTCTGTTCATGTTCCTCCTCCTGGTTCCATGGCATCATGAGCTCAGCAGAACCGTGTCTGCGTGCACAGAGTGAGACGTGCTCGTCTTGCTACGACACGGGCCGCTTCACACTACACTGGTGATGTGTTTGAGAAAGAGACACACTATACAGGGTGGGGGTTCACTATAGGAGCTTGCAGATGATGGGGCAGCACCGGAGTGGTACCGTCATGGATGAGTGAGGAAATGAGAGACGTTAGGAGAGAAAGGACAGGCAAGAGAAACAACTCAGAAAATGATCCGTTACTGGGATCAATGGAAGCAGCTCTCATTTATTAAAAGTAGCTGCTGTGCTGGAGGGTTTGAGCCCCTTCCACGTATATCTGCACGTTGAACTGGGGCGGGCAGCGTTTGCTCCAGAGGGCCGAACCGAGATATTTAACACAAATGGCTGCAGTCGAGTTTTTTTAAATGATGTCTGATATTTCCAGGCTTCTCCTTGTAGCACATTAGCATGTCTCCTATCTGAGCTGGCTTTTCTGACAAAATATTTGAGAGCTTAACTATGCAAGAAAAACTAAGTTTGCTTTAAGGTGTCTTTACCGTTCAGTCAAGCTCTGGAAACAACATTAAAAAAGTTCATCCAAACGTCGTCAACGTATTTGTCTAAAATGTTTAATTAAGATTTTAAATGTCATTATGTCGGGAGACGTTGGTCAAGGTTTATGGATGTTTTTAACTACCGTACTATGGCTGAGAATGTTAACTGCCCATGAACCATGTGTTTGAGTTAGCAGAGAGCGCTGAATGAGGAGCTGATTTGATCCTGCGTGTGCAGCTGGGTGGCCGAGGTCATCAGTCTGCCTGTGTAAGAGCTGATAAGGTCATAAAAACAATTCTCGCACGCTGCTTCTCATGACTGGGCTCCATGCATCTAAAACTTCTGTAAATGTGTGTACCCTGCTGTGAAGGTCTGCCCCTGCAGGTAAAACCAGTTACAAACATTATCGTGTCCTCGAGTGTGCCTTCTTTGAGTAAAGAAGATGACCAGAGGAGATTTTTATCCAACACATTAGTAAAATGCAGGTTTTCATGGATGGAGCTTATTTATATAGCGCTTTCCAGCCCCCTGTGAGGAGCCCCAAAGCGCTTTACAATACCAGCCATCCACCCATTCATTCATACACCGGTAGTGGTAGCCTGCCTTGCAAGGCGCCATCCAGACCTACCGGGAGCAACTCAGGGTTAAGTGTCTTGCCCAGGGACACAACGACACATGGTGGGCGGATGCGGGATTCGAACCTCCAACCTTCCGATCGGGGGTCGACTGCCATTACCACTACACCACGGCCGCCCCATAAACTTGTTTAATTAAAGGTTGTTTAATTTTCAATTAAAGCTGCTGTATGTAACTTTTCTAAAAATATATTTTTAACATATTTCTTCACTCTGTCACTATCTCCTGACAGACTGATGTTAGACAAAGTAACCTCTGAAAAAAACTATAGTCCTCTGGCTTCTCCAGGTGTTACTACAAGCATTTCTAAAAACCCACAGTGACCCGCCGTTAACCAGCCAATAAAAACAGAGTTTGGTTCATGAACGAGCTTCTCACGCCCATCCCCCGCCTGGCCCAACCCCGCCTGGCCAGTCACGAGACAGGCCATGCTGTGGAGGAGGAGCTAAGGAGGGTGAGTTGCAGGTCAGCCGAGAGCAAGGGGGAGGGACCAGAAAGGTGTCTCTGTTCAAAATGTTCCTAAGTCCAGCGTTTTCCAGAAACTACATACCGGTACTGCAGCTTTAAGGATATTTGGGGCCAGACGGAGAATGTCTAAAGACCTCTTTAGGCCCTCGAGCCAGATGTTGAAGAACTGCAGATGTCTCAGTTGTAATGGAGGTAAAGCTATCTACAAGAGTTACACACCACTGGCATGATGGGTGCACAAGTTGGCAAACTCTAAATGACTCGAAGCAGACTGACAAGCAGGATCCTCTTGACACGGAGACCAGCCCACAGGAGCACGGCTTATCATCAGGTGAGGCTCACCTGAGCTGACTGAAGGTTTTATCAAACAGTAATGTGTAAACCGTGCCGTACCCTGGCCATGTTGCAGATCCTGAAGATTCGATTGATGATGTCTTCATCGATGTCTGCTGAGATGAACTCCACTTGAATCGGACCGTAACAGCACGAGTTCTTCTCCGGCCAGTACTGCATGCACAGCTGCAGGGAAAACGATGACGTGTTCAAACTGACATCCACGATGCACGCATGAAAAACATTTACATTTCATTCTCCACCGAGAGGTCCGGTAATTACAACCCACTTTTTAATCTGATGTGTCAACAACTGCTGTTAAAACAAATTCAGATCTTGTTTTTTTTATTTAACACAAATTCAGCTCTTATTTTTTTATTTAACACAAATTCAGATCTTGTTTTTAAATTTTACCACAATTTCAGATCTTGTTTTTAAAATTTAAACAAATTCAGCTCTTATTTTTTTAAATGAACACAAATTCAGCTCCTATTTTTAATTGAAAACAAATTAAGCTCTTTTTTTTTAATTTAACACAAATTCAGCTCTTATTTTTAAATTTTACCACAATTTCAGCTCTTGTTTTTAAATTTTACCACAATTTCAGATCTTGTTTTTAAAATTTAAACAAATTCAGCTCTTATTTTTTTAAATGAACACAAATTCAGCTCTTATTTTTAATTGAAAACAAATTAAGCTCTTTTTTTTTAATTTAACACAATTTCAGCTCTTGTTTTTAAAATTTAAACAAATTCAGCTCTTATTTTTTTAATCAAACACAAATTCAGCTCTTATTTTTTAATTTAACACAAATTCAGCTCTTATTTTTTTAAGTTTAACACGGTGTGTATTCATCTGGAGTCAGAAGTACTGTGGGTTTTTAAGAGAAGATGTTGAAAGAAAATACCTGGTTACTTGTACTCATAAAAGACTGATACCACTTCTATGTTTTGTGAGGTCATTTTCTCTTCCACCGTAACCAAAGACAAGATATTAAAACTGTTTAATCATTTATCTTCACACCAAACAACAACCAACATCCTGCCTTAAAACAACAGTTGGATAATTTACCATAAAGTAAAACAAATAACATTTTTCCTATTATTATTATTGACAATATTTAATTTTAAGAACTGGCACAATGTGTCAACTCATAAATTAATCTACATAATTTAGAATGTATTTTTCTTAACGTCTGTTTGATGTTTGTCTGTTTCATAATTCTCTTGAAACCATGTTTAGTCGTGAGCGTCTTACTTGTGCTGCATCCATCTCGTTGAGCATCACGATGGAGGAGCAGTTGTAGTCAAACACCAACCTCCAGAAGTCCCCCATGGTATTTGGCAAAGGATGCTGGGTAACTATGAAGGCTGCTGGCTGTTTGT
>JBBPBX010054481.1:10225-23452 GCA_038048925.1 Garcialebias charrua | reverse complement strand
GAGATGACGTAAAGTGGGTGTCTGCGAAGCACATATTGTGCAATACCCGCGTCGACCGGTTGAAAAGGGCCTTATGTGTGCCTGTTTATGTCTCTGGTTGGGTTTCGGTGGTCCCCTCTCTTG
Organism: Garcialebias charrua; assembly: GCA_038048925.1. NCBI lineage: Eukaryota > Metazoa > Chordata > Actinopteri > Cyprinodontiformes > Rivulidae > Garcialebias > Garcialebias charrua. Next base: position 23,329 of record JBBPBX010054481.1, on the reverse strand, counting down.
GATCAATTCAGACCCCTGATTTAATGTGGGGTCTACTTGCCCCCCGACGGCAGTGGGGCCCGCAGGTGGTGGACCCCCACTGCCACCGGTGCTTTGGTAGCTCTTGGGATTGTTGGCGTTTGATTTTCTTATTCGCCCCAAGTTTGTTGTTTGGTTTCACTTTGGATCAGAGAAGGAGATACGCTGAAAATACGACAAACGCGCACTTAAAGTTCCAAAACCAGTTTTAATCAATTGTAAGTTTAAGAGGTCACAGAATACATTTGATCAGTTTTAGACAGTCATCTTAACAGGATTAAACAAACAGGATGGAAGGTAAAAAGAGAAAGAAAGAACGTTGAAATGCGCATTTCAATGGAGACAAAGCAATACAACCTGATGAGTTGTTCTCTGTGGGCTCGCTCTGCGTTGTCTGCTGAAGGAGGAAGTCTCTTTTGTTTTATAGTCTCCACTGGCGTTACCCACTCAACTGACACATAAACTCTTGCTTCAAGAATGTTCTCTTACCCCTCAAAGTTGTGTAAAAGTTTCCTGCTATGTTTGCACAAACACTTGCCAAAACAGGAAACGCTTCTGCTTGCATCAACTTGTAGCCAGTTCAGAGTTAGGAGCAAATGAAACACTCAAGACACAGATATTTTATTTTACAACAAACCCCCTTTGGACCTCGACCCATGAGGTCCACCTCAAAAATAATATCATACACTGAAAACAGTCAAATAAACAATCAAGTACACCAAAAATTCAGTTAGACATTTCAAAGTCATCCAAGTTGTAACCTTTTAACAAAAGCAGTTGGCGAGTCACTTCGGGATCCCTCTTCTCCAGGGTAGATGTGATGAGTCGAACCGTCAGAGATCGTAGACAGGGAACACAGCAGCAGCCACAAGTTCAGAGTCAGAGTCAGAGTCAGAGAGTCTTTATTGTCATTTGCACCGCATGTAGTACATGTGATGAAAACGAGATTATGTACACAGGGTCCTAGTTACATCCAACAACAAATGCAAGAGAAAAATAATAATAACATCTAGGATTAACTAAGAGAGATTAAGTTACCAAAATAGCCACAAAGATGGCCAGAGACACCACCATGGATACAAACACTTGTTTCCACGGACCAAAAACTCTCGTAATCCAGTCATCCAGAGGGTTGTCAATACCTGAATGACTTTGCATCTCATTTGATAGGGTCCTAAGACCTTCTAAGGCCTTTGTAACCTTCCCATCTGGGGCAGTGTTGTTGGGGATGAAAGTACAGCCGCACACAAGTCAAACTGGAAGGTGGTAGTGTGGCCCTTGGTGTACTGCAGCTTCAAGGCCCTGCTTTTCCCGTGTACTACATATTCCCTTTTATGTCTACAAACCTCGCAATCCCTTTTACCAGGGACTACACAAAAATGTTCTAGGAGAAAAATCAAGGATACCACACTCCCAGCAATTATCCCAACTGCCAAAGTGACCCTCTTGTCTGGCCACCACATTTCGAGACAAACTTCTCAAAAACCACTTTATCCTAGGTAATATTCAAAGAGTAGAAATAAAGACCACTGAGTCAATGTACACTAGTTGGTTAAAATGTAAATTATACGATTTAAATGGATTAAGCAAAAAATGGTAACTCTTAATAAGATATATATGAGTAAAACTTTTATATTAATCGATAAAGAACGTAAAATGTTAAGACAAGATCTGTGGAATGTTTAATAAAAGAGTATAATACTAGAGTAAAGGATAATGTTATTGTATGCGCCAGCAGAATGTAAAATAAATGTAAATGTATTCTGAATGGTGTGAGCTAAATAGTAAAGACCTATGAACATGTGAGACCTTGATTCCTCCTCCAGCAGCAAGGCAGTTGTCTCCCTTGAACACACAACAAATAGAGACAGAGGACAAAGTTTATATCATCATCAAGGAAAGGTCAATTCACTCTTTGGAATGTACCACACGTACTCAGGGGCATTCCCCTGGAACAGCTACTCAGGGCAGACCCCCGGCGTTGCTTGGGGATGTTGAATCCTCCTACGTCCCCAAGTTTTCTTCGTGTTGTGTGAGACTCTAATATGTAGTGTTTTTATCTCTTTAGGTGTCTGTACTATGTGTGGATGTTCCAGCACCGAGTGGCCCCATAAAACAGAGTCCTTCTGGGCCGGCACGCAAATATACTCGGCTACTTTGGGTCTATCAGGGTGTAAAAGTTCAATTTACGAGGTCTTGATGTTCAGCCTGGCCTCCTAGTTCCTGCCTGGTTCCCGGGCAGGTGCACACTGAACCGTGTGGATCCCCTGGCATTGACACGCACTGCCTGTGATGTACGTTCAGCGACCCCACACGGGTCCGTACTGACCAGGGCTGTCTGGTCTTGCCTCCTTTGGAATCTGTTGAGAAAACCTAAACCACAAACTTTCGACTTGTTAGACTACAACAGGGCCTTCTTGGTTTAACCCAATTCACTCATCTGAGAGAAGGCCCAAACGTGGGTAAATCCATGTGAGTTAAATTACTCTCTACTGTCTATCCATAAACCCACTCACAATGGTGCTGATAAGTCAGATTCTAAAACATAAGCCAATTTCTCCAATGTTATATTAAAATTTTGTACCCGGAAATGTGCAATAAAACAAAAATAGAGTTCCATCCTCACACCCTCAGCTGGAGCATTTCCAGAAACCACCTATAATAAGCAGAATCATATCCACAGCAAACAACCCCCAATAAATTATAAATCAGTAGTACAAAGAATGAATCATGCATGTTAGTTGGGTTTGGGAGAGACTTAATCTTCATTAGGGTTAATTATGAGTAGTTTGAGGCGGTTCATACTTACAAAAATACTGTACCTTTTCACTCAGCTTATAGCAGAAATTACACACATAAAAGTAACATAGCATGCGGCGGCAGAGCATAATTCACAAAACATTGTACACCTGTGGTTCTATACACCTTCTTCCTGAGTCAATAAGTCACATGTCGTCCAGTCAAGTCAATTGCGTAAATATCTACAGAACCACCATATTCCTAAGCACCCTCTGATCAGGTCTACTTCAGGTTTGAGTGGTTTGAGCCTGCAGGCCAGAAAACATTTCCAAGGGGCGTCCCCCATCCTAGAGATCTGCTTCACACACAGTTCACAGAGGCAAAAACAGTGTTGTTAATTGCTCATTTAAACCTTTAAGACGTCTCATGCTGTATGAGTGGCGATTTCGTTCATTCCAAATCTAAAGCCTCTGTATAACTAATGAACTAACCCTTTCCTAAGTTGTCTTCCTATTTAGGAATATGCTTGCACCAATACTCCTTCCACCATGACATGATTAAAGAAAATAAACGTTCAAGACCGATGCCATCTCAATATCGACGCAAGTGAATTTTGTTTATAACGCCAATTTATCAGTTATCCTTATTATGCTTTGTATACTAAAATGTATTTACCATCTTTTAGTTAATTAGCTAATTCTAGGAACATTTTTCAACCTAGTTGTTTTTAGGAAACATTTACAATCTAGTTATTTCTAGGGACCAATTTCAACCTCTCTATTTTTAGGAACATCTGTCAACCTCTCCCCCTTATGAAACAAAACTCTACCTTGTTTCAATTCTGTAGTCTGCACGCCAAAGTTATTTGGTTGTTAAATTGGAAATTGTGTCTAAATTTACCATCCTTTAACCTGAGCACTAGTGTCAGGATCCCAGAAAAAATGTTTTCTAAACCCCAGCCTATTGCCACCTCTAATTTGGTTTTCACAACCATATAGCTAACTGTAATCTACGATATCCTCACATTTTCTTTAAAGTTCTAATTATTTACCAAAATGTACCCCTTGTGACACATCAGATTCCCAACATGCACTCCGCCAAGGATAACTGCTGCCCTCTCTTAAGTTCTATAAAACATTGTATGAATGTTTGTGGAGACACAAATTTTAACCTGCAAAAACAAAAATATAAAAGTTAACTCGTTTTGGGGTCAGGAGCTAGGATCATTTCCCTTGCTTTCCTTAAGCTTCACCACAGAGTTACAGGAACCAGAAGAAGCAAGTTGTCAGATCCACCTGAGCATAGTATAACTAAGAATCATGAGGCCCGCGCTGGCAGGCCCTAAATGTGCATATGTGTTTCATTTAAAAATTTATCATAGCAACTGTAGTTTTGATCCCTGATACAAAGGTCATTGACAGATCCTCACAGATCAATATGGGGTGCATCCTTTGCTGGGCTACTGGTATGGGTGACTTCAGAACCCCGTTCTCTTGTCTGTTTGGAGAACGTGTTCAGCCTTCTCTTGTTCCAGACCCCAGTGAGACGTTCACTGGGTTCTGATTCTCGTCTGGATCCCCCAAATCCGGACCATATATTCTGGCCATTTGTGTCTGATGACCATGTTTTGACAGCTCTTTGACAAAGTCTTTGTCTCTGCTTGGCTGAAAGTTTTTGTGGACAGTCTTTTGTTCTTTGATGACAGTCCAGTGCACTGTCCTTTTTTTGGTGCCTTTATTGTTTTCAGTCGTTCTTTGCGTAAGCCCCTCGAAAGTTCTTTGAGCAGGGCTGCATATGAGTCCAGCCATGTTGTTGTTGTTCTCAGTGAGCCAGTTCTGGACACACATTCATACTAAATCTGATCCGATCTGATCAATAACCACAGTAGCTGAAATTCAAAAGTCAGATGCTGCATGTGTTTTGACAGAGGCCTATCTTAATGCATGTTTTACCATTATGTGTTTTGCAAGGATGAGGTGGGATCCATAAGACTCACTCTTGCCGTTCCACCAACACTGTCCAATGAGGCTATTTCAAAAAAATAGAAAAAAAATTAAAAAATCATTAACAGACCAGGATCAAATTAATTTTCTGTTAACAAGCTTTATTATGGATCCTTCGACAGAGGCATCTTTTAATCTGATCCGCACAACAGATCCAAAACATTAGTTTACCTAAAAGTGAAATAATCAATTTACCCTGAAACCAAAAAATATTGTAGCCTACTTTTATTTCAGAAAATATAATGTACTGTTTTCTAAGACCACCTTGCTAGTATACAGTCTATGATAATTAGCCAATTCCTTGAGCCTTCTAAGATCTGCCCTCTCGCAGGATTTAATTATGTATTGTGTATAATTTTCATGTCTAAACGGCACCACGGGATGCCCTCCTAAATTGTCAATTTGAAATTGTTAAGCTTAGTGGCTCATTTATTCAAAGTCAAAATATGGGCTCGTTCATTTTGGCCTGTTGTTCCAGGTATATAACTATTAGTCGATTTTTTAAAGTCCAATTCTCCATTTGTTATAAATTGCGATTCACTTTATGTCCTCAATAGAAAAATATTGATTAAAATAAAGGTGTGTTTATTCAGGACCTGATTGTGAGGGCTACTCCCTCTTTAGCACTTTGAGATTTTCATTAATGAAAAGTGCGTTATAAATTGAATTCATTATTATTATTATTATTATTTATTATTCTTCAAACCCCAATCTGTCCTCTTGTTGCTTTTAATGTCCATAATACATACAATCCAATATCAAACTTAACTTCCATTGTGCTACGTGTTAATACTGTCACGATCCGTAGGTGTGAACCCAAAAAGCAGGCAAGATGATCGAAACAGGAGATGTATTTCAAAAATAAAACATTTATTTTTAAACAACACAAAAACAAAAGCCGGCGTGGCGGCAAAACTTTCAAACAAAGACTTTAGGCAGGCAGGCAAAAACAGAGGACCGTGATGTCTGTGACCAGAGCTGGAACCAAAGATTCAACAACAATGACTGAGCAAACTGCAGTGGCTGGCAGGAGCTTAAATGCTGAGCTGCACAGGTGGAAGGAATGAAACTGATTGCTAGGCTGAGGTAGAAGGGGCGTGGTGAACAGTTGACTGACAGGAGTGGCTGTGAGACATGACTGAGGAGGAAGACTGAGGAAAGGACAGAAACAAAGAACATAAGCATGGTGCAGATGAACTAAGCAGAGGAGGGTGACAGGCATTACTGGGATGAACTAAGCAAAGGAAGGTGACAGGCATTACTGGGATGAACAAATAGGAAGGGTCAGAAGACAGGAGCAGAGACAGGAGCAGGAACTAAATAGGAAGGGTCAGAAGACAGGAGCAGAGGAGGGTGACAAGCATTACTGGGATGAACTTACTGGGATGAACAAATAGGAAGGGTCAGGCTAAGGGAGAGGGTCAGGCTAAAGGGAGAGGGTGGACAGAAGGGGCAAAAACTATGACAGACAGAAGGGAGTCAGGGTCAGGCTAAGGGAGAGGGTCAGGCTGGGTCAGGCTAAAGGGAGCGGGTCAGGCTAAAGGGGAAAGGTCAGGCTAAAGGGTCAGCGGGGCCTAAAGGGTCAGCGGGGCCTAAAGGGTTAGCAGGGCCTAAAGGGTCAGCGGGGCCTAAAGGGTCAGGGGCCAATGGGTCAGCGGGGCCGCTGAACGTGACATAGCCCCCCCGTTAAGGTCCGGCATCCTGACGGACCAACCAGAAAAACAGGAACCCAAGCCAGAACAGGGCGGGGGGAGGGGGCAAACACAAGGACAGAGGGCAAAAAACCTAAACAAAAAACCGACAGGACCAAACCTGGGAGCAAGGAAAAACCAAAACACGAATACACATACACGGCCCTGGGCTACGTGCAAAACAAGGGACAGCCCGGGGGCCGTCCAGAGCGAGGCCAAAGGTCAGGCGGACGTCCCGGGGACCTCCCAGAGCGGGACCAGGGTTCGGGCGGACGTCCAGAGCCAAGCCAGAGTTCGAAGCAGGGCAGAACCGGGCCAGAGAGAGCGATGCTGACAGCCACTGGGTCAGAGAGGGCGATGAAGGCAGCTGGTGGGTCAGAGAGGGAGACGATGGCAGCTGGTGGGTCAGAGAGGGAGATGCTGGCAGCCGTTGGGTCAGAGAGGGAGACGATGGCAGCCGGTGGGTCAGAGAGGGAGGTGCTGGCAGCCGCTGGGTCAGAGAGGGAGGTGCTGGCAGCCGTTGGGTCAGAGAGGGAGGTGCTGGCAGCTGCTGGGCCAGAGAGGGAGGTGCTGGCAGCCGCTGGGCCAGAGAGGGTGATGAAGGCAGCCGGTGGGCCAGAGAGGGCGATGAAGGCAGCCGGTGGGCCAGAGAGGGCGGTGCCGACAGCCGGTGGGTCAGAGAGGGCGGTGCCGACAGCCGGTGGGTCAGAGAGGGCGGTGCCGACAGCCGGTGGGTCAGAGAGGGCGGTGCCGACAGCCGGTGGGTCAGAGAGGGCGGTGCTGACAGCCGGTGGGTCAGAGAGGGCGGTGCTGACAGCCGGTGGGTCAGAGAGGGCGGTGCTGACAGCCGGTGGGTCAGAGAGGGCGGTGCTGACAGCCGGTGGGTCAGAGAGGGCGGTGCTGGCAGCCGGTGGGTCAGAAAGGGTGGTGCTGGCAGCTGCTGGGCCAGAGAGGGCGATGCTGGCAGCTGCTGAGCCAGATGGGAGTCCTGCCGTAGCCGATGCGTGGTTGGGTGCCAACGATGAGGCCTCAGTGACGGGATCAGAACCCATGGCACAGAGCTGTGGGGCCTCCTCCTCAGCAGCCGACGTGAAGAGCTGTGGGGCCTCCTCCTCAGCAGCCGACGTGAAGAGCTGTGGGGCCTCCTCCTCAGCAGCCGACGTGAAGAGCTGTGGGGCCTCCTCCTCAGCAGCCGACGTGAAGAGCTGTGGGGCCTCCTCCTCAGCAGCCGACGTGAAGAGCTGTGGGGCCTCCTCCTCAGCAGCCGACGTGAAGAGCTGTGGGGCCTCCTCCTCAGCAGCCGACGTGAAGAGCTGTGGGGCCTCCTCTAGCTGTGGGGCCTCCTCCTCAGCAGCCGACGTGAAGAGCTGTGGGGCCTCCTCTAGCTGTGGGGCCTCCTCTTCAGCAGCCGACGTGAAGAGCTGTGGGGCCTCCTCTAGCTGTGGGGCCTCCTCTTCAGCAGCCGACGTGAAGAGCTGTGGGGCCTCGTCTGCAGCAGCAGCAGCGGGCGACGTGGAGGATTCAGGCTCAGCAGTAGACAATAAGGAGGCTAATCCTTTACTTGTAGCCTTAACAAAAGTCATTAGTCGAGTGAGGTCTGGGTTTGGCGTGAAACCACTGGTTGTAATTAAATGTTCCATGATGGAATATGTCTTGAGTTTATAATGGGGATCAGGGTTTTTGGTAGCAGCATTAAGTAGTCTCTCGATCTGTTGGATAATAACAGTGGTCTCTGCGGCAGCAACGGGCGTCATGGAGGTCTGTGGAGCCCCTGCGGCGGCAGCGGGCATCATGGAGGTCTGTGGAGCCCCTGCGGCGGCAGCGGGCATCATGGAGGTCTGTGGAGCCCCTGCGGCGGCAGCGGGCATCATGGAGGTCTGTGGAGCCCCTGCGGCGGCAGCGGGCGTCATGGAGGTCTGTGGAGCCCCTGCAGTGGCAGCGGGCATCATGGAAGTCTGTGGAGCCCCTGCGGCGGCAGCGGGCGTCATGGAGGTCTGTGAAGCCCCTGCGGCGGCAGCGGGCGGCATGAAGGTCTGTGAAGCCCCTGCGGCGGCAGCGGGCAGCATGAAGGTCTGTGAAGCCCCTGCGGCGGCAGCGGGCAGCATGAAGGTCTGTGAAGCCCCTGCGGCGGCAGCGGGCAACGTCGAGGTCTGAGGAGCCTCAGGAGCAGGGATGGGTGACTCAGACAGAGAGACGGTTTGGGTCCCACGGCGACCTCTCTTTCTGCGGCGGCGAGAAGTGAGACAGGTGGGAGGTGGAGGTGCCAAAGCTTCAGCAGGTGGTGGAGGAGTCAAGAGAGCCGGTGAAGTGACCCCCTCAGGTTGGCAGGTGTGAGGAGCGACCGTCTGGACCTCCTCACGGCTGGGCGGACACAGGTACCTCGCCTCCACATAAGCCTGCCAGCGTTCCCGCACCTCTGGTGAATCAGGGCTGAACTGCCCCTCCAGCAACATCCCCCCACGCTCCTCCTGAGAGCGAGAGCTGAGCTGAGACCGTCGTCGACTCCTCTGTCCTCGGTGGCGTGAGCATGGCGCAGAGGGGAACCAGTACTCCTCGTCAGTGTCTGGTTCCTCCTCTGAAGGTTCCTCATGAAGCCACTGAGGTGGACAGGAGAAAACGGGCTTTCTAGCCAGGCGGGTTCCCCTGAACAGGTCTTTCCTCTCCTCCTCTCTCTCCCTCCGGGCAGTCTTCTCAGCCTCACGGGCAAAAAACTCGAATAAGGTGATCATCTTACCATTGGGTTCAGTTGGCTCAGTCATTCTGTCACGATCCGTAGGTGTGAACCCAAAAAGCAGGCAAGATGATCGAAGCAGGAGATGTATTTCAAAAATAAAACATTTATTTTTAAACAACACAAAAACAAAAGCCGGCGTGGCGGCAAAACTTTCAAACAAAGACTTTAGTTAGGCAGGCAAAAACAGAGGACCGTGATGTCTGTGACCAGAGCTGGAACCAAAGATTCAACAGCAATGACTGAGCAAACTGCAATGGCTGGCAGGAGCTTAAATGCTGAGCTGCACAGGTGGAAGGAATGAAACTGATTGCTAGGCTGAGGTAGAAGGGGCGTGGTGAACAGTTGACTGACAGGAGTGGCTGTGAGACATGACTGAGGAGGAAGACTGAGGAAAGGACAGAAACAAAGAACATAAGCATGGTGCAGATGAACTAAGCAGAGGAGGGTGACAGGCATTACTGGGATGAACTAAGCAGAGGAGGGTGACAGGCATTACTGGGATGAACAAATAGGAAGGGTCAGAAGACAGGAGCAGAGACAGGAGCAGGAACTAAATAGGAAGGGTCAGAAGACAGGAGCAGAGGAGGGTGACAAGCATTACTGGGATGAACTTACTGGGATGAACAAATAGGAAGGGTCAGGCTAAGGGAGAGGGTCAGGCTAAAGGGAGAGGGTGGACAGAAGGGGCAAAAACTATGACAGACAGAAGGGAGTCAGGGTCAGGCTAAGGGAGAGGGTCAGGCTGGGTCAGGCTAAAGGGAGCGGGTCAGGCTAAAGGGGAAAGGTCAGGCTAAAGGGTCAGCGGGGCCTAAAGGGTCAGCGGGGCCTAAAGGGTTAGCGGGGCCTAAAGGGTCAGCGGGGCCTAAAGGGTCAGCGGGGCCTAATGGGTCAGCGGGGCCGCTGAACGTGACAAATACCTCCTATGTGTGCCTAGTTGATTAACTGTTTGTGTTGTAGTGAGATAGACCCCTCATCTCTGACTACGATTTACACCTTTTCATATCTCTCTGAAACTCTGAATGATACACTTCTCCTGAGGCCCTCAAGGAGACAAGTGGACACTATTTTATTACATTATTTTGAATCAAAACACAATAAGTCATAAGAGACTCTCTTATTCCTCTATTTTTGTGTTAATGAATAACCTTGTGTTACTTGTATAAGCATGTTTGATAGTCAAAGACTGTTTAATTCAAACTGTTTAATTCAAGTTGGAAATCTAATGTTATTTCAAAATGATGGTCACTTCTTCATGATGAATCAAATGGTGAAAGTGAATTAATATGTCAGACTGAACTCCTCAGTTTTGTTAGAAGTTAGAACACAGTTTTAATCAGTTGTTTTATGAAGCTGGCTCCAGTCTTATCGGTTTTCTCACACTTCCCTACAGTCAGCAAATGAAACACTCCCTACGCTATCAGAAACAGTTTAAACCACTCTTTACAACTGCTGTCTGATGCCGTCAACAACTTTCTGTACTTCCCCTTTTGTAAGGCGTTGGCCTCCTTCTTTTGCTTTTCAAATTCCTCTGTTTCTTCCTTACACTTCCTTATTCTTCCCCATATTAAACTCACCACGTTACTTTTGCCCGTTTTGTCACTTATTTCTTCTATTCTCTTTAAAAGCTGTTTTTCCTGTTTTTTGTCCTGAGCTGACATCGATATCACCTGTTTTATGATTTTTATTTGTTCTATTACAGGTTTGAACGATGCATTCTCACATTCCTGGCTAAAATTGCCCTCCATTTCTATTGTATGTCTTTGTCCATTCTCAGTCACACATACATACACCACATAGCCTATTAATCTTTATTGTCACAGGAACCAGGACTCAGTGAATACACGGATACCTTCCACACAGGAAGTGTCAAGACAGACTGAGCGTTCCTTACGGCGAGCCAGCCCGTCCTGAATCTTTTTCCGTGTATCACTCCGGAACTTTTCTTTTCTCTTTCACACACTCACGTTGGCCTTATGATTCAACACGACAGACGACACACAAGACAGACCAACTCACGTTGGCCTTATGATTCAACGAGACAGACGACATACAAGACAGACCAACTTACGTTGGACTTATGATTTAGACAGGACAGACCAACTTCAACAGGCACGCGAGACTCTGACGCCAGAAAAACTTTAGCAATGATTTTTCCCAGAACCTTTTGAGTGTAAAATAAGATTGGTATGATCGTGTGTTGACTCTTTACAGGGCAAGAAAACCCTACTATTTTAGAACATGAAAAGGATTTAGTATTCTGTGACCAATTTTGTTTTGTTTTATTTAAATGTTCTTGGTTTGGAACTCTATCGGACTTTTTTATCAGCGAAAGTCAGCGCGTTTACTTCAATCTCTCACCCAGTCCCGCACTTACTTATTTAGTGTCAAATTATAAGTAAGTCTAAATTGTCACTGTTTTACGTTAGCCACCAATCTAACAAGTTTTACAGTTAACTTAGTCTCAGAGTTACAAGGACGGCGGCAGATAAATTATTTATTTATCCTAAAACCCCGACCCCTCTGTTCCAGGTTGGCGCGTTTTCCTCAATTTCTCACCCATTCCCGCACTTACTTATTTTATTTGTTTGTGGGTTTGATTTTTCAATACCTTTATTCCTAGTGTATTATAACGTATTTTACGCACGGTAATATACAATACACCGTCTCACCAGATTCCGCCTCTACTTATCATGAATCAAATTATAAGTAGATTTAATTGACATTGTTTTATAGTTAGCCATAAAACCTAACGAGACGACAGTAAACTCAGTCTAGGGTTACAGGAGTGACGGCAAATATTTATTCTAAAACCCCACCCCCCTCAACCAGATGGACCCGTCGGACCACTGGGGACGCGACCACTGCATGTTTTACCCTAGAATCTGGAGTCTTGGCTGGAAACTTATAATTCTACTTTTAATTTTAAAGTTCCTTTTTTCACACGTATTAACCCTGGAGTCCAAACACACTGAGTAAAATTTGCCTATAAATGTCCAATTTCAGATTTTTTGTTGAAACAAGCAATCTGCTTACCTCTTATTGTTGTGTAGACCGGTCTGTTGTCAGAATGTTGGATTCTCTTCCACCCCTTCCTGTCCGCGTGCAACCATCTCAGTAGGACCTCCAAATTTGTTGGTGTTTGATTTTCTTATTCGCCCCAAGTTCGTTGTTTGGTTTCACTTTGGATCAGAGAAGGAGATATGCTGAAAACACAACAAACGCGCACATAAAGTTCCAAAACCAGTTTTAATCAATTGTAAGTTTAAGAGGTCACAGAATACATTTGATCAGTTTTAGACAGTCATCTTAACAGGATTAAACAAACAGGATGGAAGGTAAAAAGAGAAAGAAAGAACATTGAAATGCGCATTTCAATGGAGACAAAGCAATACAACCTGATGAGTTGTTCTCTGTGGGCTCGCTCTGCGTTGTCTGCTGAAGGAGGAAGTCTCTGTTGTTTTATAGTCTCCACTGGCGTTACCCAATCAACTGACACATAAACTCTTGCTTCAAGAATGTTCTCTTACCCCTCAAAGTTGTGTAAAAGTTTCCTGCTATGTTTGCACAAACACTTGCCAAAACAGGAAACGCTTCTGCTTGCATCAACTTGCAGCCAGTTCAGAGTTAAGAGCAAATGAAACACTCAAGACACAGATATTTTATTTTACAACAAGATCTGGGCTGGGTGAGCGGGTGTGTGCCAACCCACCCTGGTGATTGCCTGCCGGGGCCTGGGTGCCCTAGCTCTGTCGGGCCTCTGATGGGGGGTGGTATGACCTCTAGGCTCGGTGTCCATGGCCAGATCTACTCTTGTGGGGGGCAGGTTGCTGGCGGGGCCTGTGGGCTCATCGCTGCAGCCACTTGGGATTTCTGCATTGTGGTTGCTGGGGGTCGCCCGGGGATTCCCTCTTCCTCTCTC